>JAQIXX010000192.1:0-81012 GCA_034700605.1 Willowsia nigromaculata | reverse complement strand
TTCCTAGAAGCGGAAAATTTCTATACCTATATATTCTCAGAATGTTAATCCCCAGATTCATAATTCGTGTATGCAATGCAATTCAGATATATTATTGTGACTATGAAAAGAAATATGATATGGGAAGGGAAATGGCAGTTCATTTTCAAGACAGAATCAATCCCTTGCTTGCTTACATAATGCAAAAAATTAAAATCATGTCAACTTTGCATCACAATTATGCATAAAAACTTACAAATAATGTTTAAAAAATCTATTTAATGTTCATCAATCTAGTTGGTTGGAGAATTGAATATTAGTACGAGTTTCATTGTGACATAAAAACCAAATTAAAATGTTTATTATGAAAAAGTATTTTGATACGTTCTTTCTCCAAACTGTCGTAAGTCTTCAATTTTAATTGAAGACCTAAAAGTTTGCTTTCTTAATGACTCATACAAAGATTAATAAAGAGAATCTTAATGAGTCAGGGTCCTGAATTGTGGTACGTAGCTTCAATGTATTAACCCAAGTAAACACATCCAAGCGCTTACATTACTTTTTAATCTATGTGTACAAACTTTTCCCAAGAGCAAGCAAAGAGCAGATGTCTTAAAAGAACATTTTTGATAAAAAATTTAAGCATATATCATTTCGGACATGATAATCTCATTATTGATATTATTTTCCCAGATGACCGAAATCTTATATTTTCATAATTTCCGTCTCAAAACTTTCTGAGTATGGTGAGATCTCTGCTCCTTAGCCAGAAGGAGTAAGGTCCTCATTTTTTATTGTGAGCAGTTTACTTTGCGATGGATTGGCATATATCCACTAATATCAGTTTTTATATAAGTGTTGAATGAATGATTGAGGATTTTTAAAGAATTTAGCAGAATTTTACAAACCATATACATTTTGTCAGTATTTTCGTTGTGAAAATATTTTGTAATAAAAAATTTATACGAATTATTTCTAGAAAAAATTTGTTCTGGGAATTGTTTTTTCTAGGAAATCCTTCGTTTCTCCGAACATGTTTTCTATGAATATTCCTATTATTGAACTTTCCGTTTCTGGAAACTTACTTTCTAGGAAAATTCCTATTCTGGGAACTTTTTTCTAGGAATCTTCCGAACACGTTCCTTTTACTCATTAACTTAATGAAATGACGCTTCTCTGAATTTTCTGGAAATACGCGTCCCTGTTGAAAGTGCAAAACTGTCAAGCTCCGTGCTAAAAATATTAACGGAAATCTCCAGGAGTAGATATACCCATGTTCAGTCATCATGATGATTTAATGATTTATTAATAATCAAGTTCCATTATATACTATAGACTAGCCTCTATATTAGCTCAAACAATATTATTAGAAATGGCAGAAGTAGGCACAGAATTCTAGTTCCAAAGTTCCAACCAAATATTGTGCTGAACCCCATTATAGTCCATTTCATAGTCAACTAGAATTTAAATTGGTTCGCTTAGCCGCAATCACTATAATCCACAATGGTACCTAAATGAAAGTAACAATCAATCAAAATAAATAAAAAATATTTAAATTCCTCTGTGTTATTGACATTTAAGTTTCTGCAATATGCGTTTGTTAGAAAATTTTAGTCATGCACAGTGCAGCAGCATTACTGATGAATGAATGCAAACCAAATGCGAATACGTACTACAATTTTTGAAACTTAAATACAATCATCCCAGATTATATTTAAAAGAATTTAAAAGAACCTCTTCCTAATTTTGCGCTACTTTGTACAGTGGAAATATATGGTTGTTGTAGTCTGATTGACCTATCTTCAGAATATCCGAGAAATCATAAGTAACATTCAAAACGGCGGCCGCCTATTTGTTGACCCATATTCAGTACAAAAGTAGGTGTAAGCACGCCTATGTTTGTTGTAAAGCACATACTTTTGTCAAACTATAACTTCTAAAGTGACAAGCAAGGTGTTGCGCCATCAATGAAATACACGGGCATAAACATTTTGTCATTTCTCACAATGAAATTTGTTAAATAGAGTCCACACATTATATAAACCCTACCCTGTGCCTGCACAATGCATATACTATAAGATCATCATCACTGTATGAAAAACTTTCTCGAATATTAGCTGGACTCTAACTTGTGTAACTTGCATTTTTCGATGGTGTTGAAGGATGCCCAGAAAACAACTCATGCTTCTAGTATAACTATGTCACCCGAGCCAGTTACTTCATCCTCCCTTTGAAACATTATGAATAATTGATGACCACTCGAAAAATAATCAGCAGCAACAACAGTTCTTTAAGAACGTTTGATCTTGGTCTCGATCTACAAAGATGATGTAGCATTGTAATGTGAAACCGATAATTTTATTACATCTAAAGGTCACGTACTCATACTTTAAATACACCAAAGTAGTAATTTTTATACAAAACTATACGTTGTACATACTATTGTTATTAGTATACATCACACTACATACTCATTTGCTTACTTAATACTATTACATTTTCAACAGGTGTTCCTAATAAATCCCTGATCCATGTACACCCCACCCTATTCATCAAAATTACACACGTATTATTATGTATAAATATAATATAATTATTTCCATTGCATCTATGTCGTTAATTTTATAAATATAAGCGCTTCTTTGAATCGTTAAAGTAGTTCACGAGTCTTTTTGTTATGCAATTGAATAAACTCATGTCAAGTTCGTTTGTTTTACTTACACAATAATGCAGCTAACTTGAAACTTTTCTTTGTAAAAGTACCACCTAGTATAATCATGTTGCTAACACTTATTAAATGAGAAACCTAAATTACAGCTCATGTACCTGTACAGCGAAAAACGGATGAGCTGGGATGTGCTGATGAAAAGATGCTTACCAGAGACTGTACGATATTTTCTCTAAACTATCATTATATCTTTCACTATTGCTGTAACTCGTCATCACCGGAATCCGAACCATGAAAGAATGGTGCCCCAGATTGTCTTGGGTTGACGAATGTGCATTTCCTCGAATTGGTAGCTTGGCTGGTAACCCCCACTCTGCTGATGACTATTATAGTGGGAAGGATTCCGATGGTTGTGGTGTCCGAGGGAGTGACCATGCCTGTGGTATTGATGATAATCAAAATTTTGCTGTCCTGACCCGTACATGGTTGGTTCATCCGAACCAATTTCAACGGAAGTTTCTCTTGATGTGGAGCTAATTGTTTCGCCTCGATATGATGGCTTCTTTTTCTTTCGTTGAGTATTTCTGTTTTTCTGTGTAACTGCAGACGCGGCAGCTGTGTAATCCTGTGAGAGGGTCACAAAAAAGTTTTGTCTCAATCAATTTTTTCAATGTTCAATGTTGTTAAAATGTATTCTTTATGCGTAGCAAGATTTCTAATAAATGTCCTTTCCATGGTCAATAATTTGTAAAAATCTGCTATTTGCATGGGAAAATGTTGTCAAATAGGAATACTTTAACGCTTAGAGCAACTACAAAACCTTCCAATTTCATGAAAATAAACATAGATTTAGCATTAAGGTTCATTGGGCAATGATGGTACTTTGCGAAATTGTGTTCTCTTCGCAATACAAAAATTGTTTGTCTGAGTAAATGTCTTTTTATACATCCTATGCTTAGACGAGCATGAACGAGTGTCCACAGAATTGACAAGTAAAAATGAAGCCACTTCATTTAAAGGTTGTAATCACATTACCGGCGAAAGCGTTTCGGCTTGAGATGTTTCTGAGAGACTGGATAGGTATCCATAGCTGGAGTGAGTATCGTCTTTTTTGGCACCCGAGTCATTTTCCTCGTCTACTCCAGTGTAAAATTGCTTGGGATCAAAAGGAGTCAAGCGTTTATTTCATTGCAAATAAAAGTTGTGAACAAACAACTTTACAAGAGGAGACAGTTGCAAACTTGTTTCTTACAGAAGAGTGAAAGTTGTCCTTTCCTCGCTTGGCTAAACTCTGACGAATGTCATCAATAACATGCAACAGCTCAACATATTGGTATTTGCAGCCGTTGAAAAGGCTATTGCATTGGTGTGGACTTCGTAGTGTTTCTCCGATTTCAATAGCCGTGGTAAGAATCTCCTTTGTTTTGTCAACCTGAATTGTGTTTGAAAATAATTTTACGTTAAAATCAGAGAGTAACTTCATTGTAAGTAACATTCAGCTGACTTTTCAGTTTACCGTCACAACGGTAGGAGTGCCATCAGGAAGGGAACGCTGAAACCCTTGAAAAAACGGATCGCCTGTAGATCCAGTGGGACTTGAGCCAAACCCAAACAAGTTTCTGAAAAAGTTTCCAATTACTGATACTCCAGAGGAACCGTAGCTAGCTGAATCTGGAACCCCGACAATTGGTGATGGGGGTGGTTTGAGTCGAGGTGGCGCTTGCGGTTCCATCATCATGGGAGGCTCACCCGGACTTGGTGGCTCTAGTGGTTGGTCAGGTCTATACGGTGCTGTCGGAGGATTTGGTCTTCTCTTCGCCCCAAACGTATAGTATTCAGCACTAGAGTCGAGTTTTGTTCCAGAAAAGTCCACAAGATCTTCCAACTTAGGATCCTGTTCTTTCTCATACGCCCACCAATTTGTGGACTCAGTCTCTTCATTGAAGAATCCATCCTCAAGCAAACGTTCTACATGCGCCTTCTCCTGTAAAAATTGTTTGGTAAACTCGGCTGAGTCTTTCGGAATGAATTCTTTTCTTTTTGTCCGTTTCTTTGCTGGTCCGTCATGCTCCACTTTTGACTCTTGCTTTGAAGAGGTAGATCCATAGCCATAACCATAATTATTTGTTCTCTTGTTCAAAGAAGGTTGTCGTTGTCTTCGATGTTCTGGTTCTTCTTCCTCTTCCTCCTCCTCTTCATCGTCATCTTCTTGATCTTCCTCGGACTCGGTTGAGCCGTTAGCTATTTCGTCTTGCAACCGGTCATGCTCTTGTTTTTTCAATTTCCTCAGAGTTTTATCCATTACGGAAGGATTTCTACAACAAAAAAGTATACCATGCATTTTCTTTCATTAAAAAAAGTAGTGCATGTTTACAACCAGGTACCAAGTACTATTGTAGTTAAATCAGTCAGTCAAGCCATCTCAAAGAAAAGGTGTGTGTGTGTGTGCTAAGGAGGTGATTATATTATAAACAGATTATTGCATCAGATAAGGACATGCGTATCTGAAGCAAAAATGTGCATTGAACCACGGCAAATAAATAGCGACTGGGTCAGTGCTTTGAATCTGCTCACTAGCGAGCTTAATTTTATTTTCTATATCATGTACCACATCTATATACCTATTATGTACTCCTCTCGATTTCTATCTCATTGTTACATCTCTTGCACTTCTTTTTTTCTCGGAAATATCTTGTCAAAAGATAATGCAATTGATGATATTATCATGTGCATTTTTTGTGTAATATAATGTTAAACGATGAAAGTGTTCAAATACTAATAGCCTCACGGTGATGCATCCAGTCGAAAAAGAAAACGCTATAGCCTAGACGCTTAAACTCATATAAAAGGTAAGCTCCTATTTCTTTCATTGACCTTCATAAAATGGCAATAAAAGTTTCCCTTTTAAAAATCCTACAACTGATTATGTCTCGTAAGTACATAAGTACAAATAAAAAATATAAAACTCGAGCTAAGAATTGTGCAATATGAATGTGCATTTTTATATGTACTTGATACAGAAAAGTGTTTGCCACCTAAGGTAGTACATTCTATAAATTCTGAGCTTAAATACTCTGAAACAAAAGATTGTATGATAAAACTTAGAGCTAGAAATTACCGGGTAATGTTTTCGTACAAAAAATAAAACATTCACCCTAAAGTGGAACATTATTTCAGTTTGTGCCTTCTTAAGCTTCTTTTGCTAACCACAGGGTGCAAGTTAGGTAGCAATTATCGGCAACTTTGCTTACTTAGCAAAATGTACAAAAAGGATACTACTGACAGAGCATATTTGTTTTCAGGATCTAGATCGTTTGATAACATATAATTAATATTTCTATTTCTGTCGATTTTCCCTAAAATTTTGCATGCATCATATATGCTGATAAATAAATGATTTAATCGGGGTAAATAATAAATCGGGATATTTGAAATATTTACAGATGCACTTTATTAACTACCCCATAACATATCATTATGCATACAATGTATATAAGTTTTATTTTTGAAAACGAGCATATATGCATATTTTCTTGAAGAGTGGTGGTGGTGGTATAATGCAAGTGCGTAAATCACTGAAGGCAGTTTTTGTTCTTATTTGTGTGTTTTGTTTAAGCTTTGACACGCAGTAGAGCTTGTAATCTATAGAGCAGAAAAGAGCTATAGTTGCCTTTCCCTAGTATCACTCATCATATCATAAAATAGTAATTTTTATATCACTTACAGACTATATCAAACACATCACTGCATTCTCGTCTCGCACATGATGATACATCATATATATGCAAGTAACGAAGTAACCTTCATTTAATTAATAGGTGCGCAAGAGATAAAGGTACAGGCTTACACATGAGTACAGGAAAACTAAAAGTGAATAAATCCCCATTTTTTCTCGCTTATAAGTGGCTGTGCTAAATAGCCGCACATCTAGGCAATCATGAAGTACGCATAAAACTAAGCATACGTTAACCAAAATTTTGAACCGCATTCATAAATCTAAAGGTGTCTGTGTGTTCTTAAGCGAGTGTAATGAACGACTGGTAACATCAATAACACGCAATTTTAAAGATGAAAGAGTTCGAAATGAAGATGATCTGCATGAAGAAGCATGATGAGTGATGCTGTGGCATGAAGACAGCATTAACACTAATATGCAGCATTGTTTCGTCTTTCCCTGCCTGACGTATTGAAATTTATAATAAATCTCGAAAACTAATTTGGATTCAAGCAGAGCTATAGAGTAAAAAATGTGATAATCAAATATTATCACAAGCAATAAACAATTATTGTAAAATTCGTGGTGATAGTAAGAATGGCAAAAGTTAGATTCATCATTATTATCTAAGCTAAGCACTAATTGGATTTGGGGGAATGTGTAAACAAGGGATAATGCGAAGTTGATGACTGATTAACATAATTTTATTAAAAGCTCGTTTACAAACACACATAGTTTAGATGAAAATTTCTCCTTAAAGCAAGATTTATGATGCCACAATATTTAGATGGTGCCAATTCCATTCCATATCGTAAGTTATTATTTAATAATGTTGTTCATCAAGTATCAGAATTTCAAAAGGAAAACTCGGCAAAATGCCAGGATACATAGGTCAGGCACTCGGCACACCTATTTGAATTTGGAACAAACCTTTTTAGAAGTAGAAGTACAAACGTTTTCTGTAAATATAAACTACAGACGGGAAAATCCCTAATGGAAAGTGTAAAATGTTGAAGTTTTCTTTTTATATTACCTATATTTGTATGAATAAATTGTTATTTTTGCAAACAGTCACAAATTCTAGTTCAGTTTTTAGAGGATGACGCAAGCAAATTATGTGTGTTTAAACCAAACCCCATGCTTAAAGCTCCTTAAACCGTTTTAGTGAAAATATGCAAAACACACAATGGTGAGCCCAAGCATGAAGTATAAACCTGTAGTCCAACCCTACAAAGTAAACAATGAATTTGTTTCCTGTCATATACAGGTGGAACGGTTTGTTTGTTGAAAAGGCAAATACACCGAGCTACCGCCGTGTGTGAGATCTCACTAATTTTATCGCTTGCTCACATTTTGCTTGCATGATTAAGCTACTTACAGTGCCACAGCTTTCATCAACCGAATGTAGTCGGAAATAAGGCCAGTCTTCCTTCGCCTTGTGATAGCAGCACTTTCAGCACTCAAACCACACAATGCCTTGGGAAAGCACTTGAGTGGATCCATTTCTGCGTTTTTCTCCTGTTTGGTATTGGTCAACTGAGTGAGAAAGTCAATATTTGCCAGCAGTGCATTGTTTGCTGTCGTTTGCTTCTGGGGTAAATTTTTAGACTTTCTTCTTGCTTTTGGTTTTGGAGTTGTGGATGTAGTGTTTCTCACATTGCTTGCTTTTCGCTTTGGGGCAGCTGAAACCGAGTCTCCTGAAACCACATAATTTAAGGTTCAACCCTTCCTCGCATCCAAATTGCCGACGATGACGACACGTTGTGTGATATGTAGTAGTAATTAATATATGCATGAATCCCACTCATGGAATCCATACAGCATGGCTTGTAGCTTCTCATTTGGAAAACTCACCTGAGATTGTCCATGGCATGCTGATACCAACTAGGGCCAACTGTAAAATATTGGATGTCAAAAACGAAGTTTGATAATTGAATATAGAAATCCCATTATGATTAGAGAGAAGGAAACCGGATACTGTCCCCTTTAAAAGCCAGAGGAGGAGAAGTTCCACTTGCAGAAATCTCCTTAAAAGCCCTATTATCCTCATTATGACACAAAATTATATGCACTTTCTCACTTGTCACTTAAATTGCACGCGTGATCACTTTGCTTGGCATCACTTCACAAAAATGCGAACATCACATTTTCAAAATAAATTGCTCATCATGAAACGCACCGTTAGCATTTTTAAACATGACAAAGTGAGCCTGACATTAAAATATGAGGCTTGATCACTAATGATTGTATCACACAAGTCCGCACACTTTTTTCCGCCGTGATGGATTCTCCGAGAATTGATACCTTTTAAAAACGAGCCACTAATCACTGGCACGTAATATCACGTGACATTAAGAAGGCTTAGAACTGTGCCGAGACACATTTTTTTGTGATTGAAAATGATAAATTAGAAATAGAAGTGTCCAAGAACGATGACAAGAGATATGATGCAAATATATTAGCGTATTGTTTCAAATTTTATTTGCTTTAAAATTTATACGCATAATTATTATCGAGGCACTTTGGCTTCATATTTTAGTTCAAATGCAAACAAATGGGCATGCTATTTGTTCCTTAAAAATTATACCATTTAAAAAGGGTGGGATGGTTCCTTGTTTTCGCTAAAGACTTTTGCTCTTCATGTTGTTGATGCCGAAGAGCAAGTGTAAAAAATTGAGGTTTAAAAGGAGCACGAATCTTTGGCTCATCATCGTATTATGAAGACTTCGTTTCTAATTTTGCATTGGTAAATATATTTACGAGCTACTAATATAAAAACACATTCTTGATGATGTGCATTGTTTTTACAACGCTTATAACGCTTTGATGATTTACCATTTAAGGGTATGCAATGTATTGATAGACGATGCTTGAGTTGTTAAAAAAAACTAAAACAATCAACACAACTTTTTGGAAATACTAAGGCAGTATGGTGTTGTATATATAAACTTTGCTAGTCCTTAACCCTAAAAATCGAATGATTCACTGAACGAGCACTTTCAAACTCATAATCATTGATTACACAAAAAAGTAGGCACTTTTCAACTTTGCACATACCAAGGTATAATGCGTATACAAATATTGTTTACATGTCTATATAATACATTGGATAAATATTTTAAACTGAAGTGCTAAAAGGCATGCCGATTAATTGCTTTAAAATTATTTCTATACCTCTCCCCATGTGAAACATTAATGTTTTAAAAGTAGATGTTTTTTTCATATTCATTAGGAAAACTTTTATTGATGCCCAGTTATGATATTCGTTATGAAGATTAAACTTCAATTATAATTAGGGGCATTAATCATTTTTCATTATCATTTACTCAAAGAAGATCATTTTTCACGCAATGCAGTACCACCTACAAAATGCATATATGGAGGCATATGAATGTATTACCTCTATATATATTTATAAGTAATAATTGGTTTACGTGCATAAAATTAGGCTGTTCTCAATCCCACATGCTTAACGCAATGCTTTGTTACCTTTTGGCTTACCCCCGAGAAATTCTGCAGGAAATAGAGGCACATACATACCAACGATTAAAAGTAAACTGCCAACGCCTCTTAACTCAAGATCAGTCTAAGCATTATCATATCATCGAAAGTATTTTTACTTTTGGAGTTGTGGACTGTGTCGGACTCGTGCGGTATTGTGGTTGCAGAATATATGCCGAGAAATAATTTCATTTACGATGTGCGTTATGGTGTGATGCAAAAATAATTGTTGATCAACTTCATTTTTAATGCCAAAATGCCGTGATTCCTGTAAGATGTGTCTCATTTTCCCCAATTTGCGGTGTTGCAAGAAATAGTATAGCATACACACTATATAAAATTCCACTTCAACTATTATAGGAAATGGAGACAGAAACAAGACTGACTGACAAGGGTGCCATACTGCTTGCGGTACCGTCATTTCATAACGTTTTAAAATATAGTTGCTTGCATAACTTGAAGATATTTAATAATAAACGAGTTTGTCATCAATAATAAAAGTTAGCTTAGGGAATTAGTACAAGATCATGTTGCCGTAAAATATATGCCGACGTATTGAAAATTGGCTTGTATTCATTAAGTTTGTTTATGCTGCTTTACTAAACATAATATATTTTTGACTTGAGATTATCTTGTCATTGAAAATCTCAGTTAACTATAGGCGATAGGAGACGTATATTAATGTGAATACCAAAGGTCAAAGGTGTGATCAAAGCAGTGTTTATTTGTTACAGACTTTTTTACATGTATTAGATTTCTGCAGAAGTCCATTTGAAGTAGCATATTGGACAGCAAGCACGATAATCGAATGGTATTTTTTCGGCAAGAGATGGATTGCAATTTTTCCCTGAGAGAAAATTGTTATCATAATTTAACCGAAAGGCTAAGATAATATGATAAAATCCTATTATACTCAGGTAATAAACACATTAAGAACTTAGTATACATTATTACAACAGTGGCTTGCATAGACACTTCTATCAATTTGGATTGTCACGATATTTTTACAAGCAAACAATGATAAATGGCAGGCGTAAGACAGTGCGCATGCAAGTATATTAGGGTTTTTTTTTACTTTCGATATCATAATGCTGTAGCAGCACAGTAGGTAAAAGGTTTTTCTTCTACACTTTGTTTTGACTGATCACTACCGAGTGATCTAATGAATTCAAAGCATTTATTAATTTAATATAAAATGTATTCTGCTTTAGTCATAAATGTAACACTTGCTTGTACGAGTCAGCAAAAAATCTAGAGGTCATTCATCAGGGCATTTGACAACCTAACTTGAGTTCTTGCTAGATCTCATTTCGTTGCAAGTAACAGCTCATTTTTTGTCGGCACGTTTTTTGAATGTTTAGTGAACCTTGAATGACAAAATTAAAACTAGCTTTGTGGAATTGATTTGTTGGAATAAAACCATGAATTGTACGATCATCGGATGATATTCTATATATTTAACGAGCATATAGTTTCCTCCTCGCATCATCATGGGACTCATCATTGTACAAAACGTGTTCACCAATAAAATCTAAAATTACAGAATGGTGCTTAATAGAACAATATGATGTTGTTCATGACGAATTGGTGCATGCTTTTAACAATAGGAAACATAATATACCTACTTATGTATGTAATATGGGTCAAATCTAATAATAGTAATTTTGATCAATGAAACATCATATAGTATTTATTGAAAAATATACGGTTACGTATGTGTATTGGTTGATTAAAGTTTTATCAATTTGTTATTCTAATACGTTGAGCTTGATTGCTGAAATGTCAATTCAGGAGTGACGTCCGTGGGTGGGAGGGAGAGAGAGTCTCATTTCGTCTCTCATGGTGTACACGTGATTATCTTATTTCGTCAATCATCAGTTAATTTCACATAACATTTTTACGCATTTTATACTGATGACGTATTCAGTATTCGTTTACACTCTTTCGTAAGGAATAGACTAAATATTCGCATTAAAGCACCTAAGAAAAATGTATAGATCCGGTACATTTCTAAACGATATTGCCGGATTGCCAAAGATAAGAATCCTCTCACCTTCTGTCTACAGAACCATGAACTCGGTTCAAAAGAGATGCTGGAGAAAGTTCCATAGATGTCGCGAACAGACTTTTCAACGCTGAACAAGTACTGGCCACCAAAGCTTTAACTTCCCCTCAATCCAAGACTACTCACTATAATAGCCGATTGCATTTTTATCCCTTCCGACTTATCCGCCAGTAAAGAAGAAACAACCTTTTAAAACGCCTTTTGGTTGAAATTTTAAATAGACAATTTTTGGCCCAGTAACATTTCGTCACGCATTTCATATGAAATAGATGGAAAAGCTTGAAGAGATGTATACAACGTTCATCGGATTTAGCCACGAGGCTTCAACCTTTTTGTAAATGTCTGAAAATTACTTTGCAGAATGCAATTTGTCAGAATTAATTTCGGTCGCAAATGTGAAAGCATGTTGCACGGAACAGCATGACAGCCTTTTTCCGGTAGTGCAATTCTAATCTAATAAACTTGAAAAGAGTTTCGTGTTAAAACAGTGTTTAAGAAAAATGTGGATAACAAGTTGTGATCACGGTTCTGTCACTCATAAAATCATACTATATAATAATGTTCATGTGCATAAGCAGACGAGCGAAGCAGGTCCATTTTTCATCAAGAAACTCGAACTTCAAGGTCCATAAAAAGAGTTCTAGTCTTCATCCGCTGTACGAGACAGAAGCTTAAATTATTGCTTCGGCGTAACTTCCTCGACATTTCTAACGACATAATCATTTTCACCCAGCAAGGAATGTCTCCTTTCCGGTGAAAAAAGAGCTGGTTCTGCAAAGGTGTGAAGTGCCACGGACACCAGCATAAATCGTTCTTGTCTAATATCTCCACAGCATGACAAAGTCTTGTAGACCTTGTAAACTGCAATATCCATTTAACAACAAGCTCTCCTTACCCAGGTTCTAAGTGAAAAGACGACGAAAGTGAAATGCAAGCGAGCATGCTGAACTAAAGTTATGATTCGAATTCACAAGAAAGCTGTGATCTCATTTCATACTTCCTTCTGATAAAATAAAGTGTACAAACTGAGATGAAGTTGCTTGATCAACGTTTGAAGCAGCATGTATCCACACTTATTTTAAGTCACGGCTGACTGCACCACACTAGCGTACTGATTTGTTGGTTGGGCTACATGATGAGTATAGGATTTTACGGGTATAAATGAGAAACGTGCTGCGCTGGGGCAATGGGCAAGACATTTTGCATTGAAACTGCTTCACTATCTTCCTTTCTTTGCTTCATGTAAGTTTTACTTATTTTTATGTTTTCTGAACAGTAATATAATGCTTTCGATCTTTCCAAGCTTTTGTCTCGGTTTGCAAGCATACAAGTACTTATAACACAAGTCCTTTTGGCACCATAACGGAATATACATTTCATCACGGTTCGCTAAACTTCAGGAAGACTTGACAGAAGAAAGAAAGGGAAAACTACTAAACTGCTAACAAAAATCAGTCATGTGTAAACCTCCTAATTTATTAAGATAATGCCATTTAATAGTTCCCCATTTAACCAACAAGAGCCGAACCAAAGAATCATGTGCCATTAGTATCTAAAAGTCAAAGCATATTTGCATTTTAACTACATTTTACCTTGTGATAGTTTGCAGACAACAGAGGTGTGAATAATGTGAAACATAGCTGAAAATAAATATAGACGTGAGTAGGTGGAGGCTATCTCAAGAATTCTTCTTCCTGCATCTGAAATTTCAGTTATCAATACGGGAATAATAAAATATAAAACAATGCACGTTTTTAGCAGGTTTTTATAGTAAAAGAAAGCTGATATAAAGATTACAATCCAAACAGGGGAAAAGAATATGATAACCTAAACGGCACGTATTGTTAAACGGCAAAATTATAAGCTATTGTCCTTTGCTACATTGTTCTTTCCAGAATCCTAAAATGGTAAGTTATTTCACTTCCCGCGACTTATTTTTTACTGTTTCCCAAATCCTTTGTTCTCGTTTTGCTTTAAGGAAGAGGCAAAATGTGTGGTCATATGAAAGACAACGACTTAAGATGATATACATATATTAAAGCATTTTTGACAAGGATGGAACGAAAATGTTTCATTATATACCATCTCTTGTAAGAACAGTATGAGCGTTGCTGCATTCATCAAAGATAAGAAGCTTAAAAATATTTTTTGTGATTCACATTATGAATAAGCAGAGCTTTCAGTGTGCCTAAAGCTTCAAGATTGGAGGATTTGAGGGAAGAAAATTGTAGCAGTAATGGAGTTTTGCTTTTTGACGAAGATGAAATTGTTTTTAGGTTTTCATCGTTGTATAAAGTCAATGAAAGTGTACATGCTTTTAAGCCTCAACAAAACAAAACTACAAGTGCAATGTTAACTCATCTGTGTTCGATACAAAGCACATCCCACACAGGAAGAGTTCTGGATGTTTCATCAAGGGGAAAAGTCGAAGAAAGATCCAAGTTTATCGCAAGAATAAAGACTGAGTGATATTTTAAATATGATATTTTTACCTTGGATCCATTTCATGCATTTTCCTAACACATCATAATATTTTCAAGGAAAGTTACTCCATGTTTTGCACTAGTCTAACACTATATAGTGTGCGAAAATGCTTTCAGTAACTGGAAAATATTGAATGCATCCGCGCTTTCTTATCATGACTATTGTTTGCACCTGTGACTGGTACATGCATTCGTTCAACTAATGAAGATAGATAACATGTGAGTATTATGTGCTGTGAGTGTTGACACAAATACGATGCAAATAGACAATTTCTGGGAAAATTCTATTTTTTAGTTGCAAGGAAACATCTCTTTTACTTTCATGACTTTATATCATCATTCAAGTCAGACTTAAATTCGTGAATACTATGAAATCATATCATTTCTTGACAAGGCTTAGAATCATAAAATGTGTACGCATGTGTATATATCCAAGTTTAAATAGAGTACGAATAAAAACTTTTTTCTCAATGTTTAAAGCTCATTTTCATTCCGTTTCCGTTTCAATATCAAATCTTTTCTTTTGTTTCTGATTGACCCGCATAACGAAGACAGTAGACGTGATTAGCATTTCAGGAAGTATTCTCTAACCTGCATCTTTTTGGATATGCCAAAATTTACATAAAAGTAAATGTAACATGTAACCCATGTAAATGCAATTTCACGAACTCTCAGTACCAAGGTCTTCCCATCGTTTTTTGTATGATGAAGGACATAAAGCAAGCATCCGTCGTAAACTGTGTTTTGCATTTTGGGAGAATCCGAATTTTCCAAAAATTCAACCACTGATCATTCCATTGTGAAAACTTCATGTTAGGTTGCTGCTTGCTGCATAAAGAAACTCGACTGCGTTAGTAATGGTGAGGCAGAAATTGTGCACATCACAGGAAAATATTCTGAAATAGATTTAGCGGGAAAGAACCGCGAGACGACAACTTTCATGAATAATGAATGAAAATTCTTGGTAACGCATCCTCAAATACACAACTAGATAATCCGTGGTAAGGTTGTGGCATCTAGATTGTTGCTGATTCCCCTTCGACTGCAGCCAAATAAAAGGATAAACATAATATTCATAATAAACTGCATAAACTGGAGTAGGTAGTCATCGTATTACTGAAATTGTATGATATGAAGATGAAGTAAATGATAGCTTGCTTCCATGCAGCATTAATAGTAGTCTACTATTCCACTAGCAATTCTACTAAGACTCTGCTGTAGAAGATGTAGTTTTCTGCATCAAACGGAGAAAAGCAGGATTTTGTTCAGGTCACTGTTGCTTGTTTTTCTTACATTTTTATTATGGGTCACTGGAGAATAGTCGAACCTAGAAGCAGGAATTGGGATTTGACTTGAACTGGTGTGATATGGATAGTACCTTATTAACAAGTATTGCTCTGTGAACATAAGAGAATGTGTAAACGTACAATTATTGCAAAATGTAGGTCGTTGTTTTTACCATTGCATGAGAATATACAGGTTTCTAAAGTTGATACATGCAGCCTCGGAATGATATCTTAAATAAAAAAACATACGCCTGGTAAACACCAGGAATATAATAAATAGCACTTGCTCTGCGAGAGGATAGCACACGATGCATGTCGTGTCTTTATGGCACTGTTATATCGGGGGATGCACAGTGTGCGCAAACTTTCTCAGCTACCCTTTATTCAGATGAGTACACTTGGTTTGTGCACCTCTGGGCCTGTATAGATATAAATGTATAGTAGTAAATGATATGGAATGCAGTTCATGCGATTCAGAAAATGTTGCTTAATGCTCCACAGAGATAAAAGTTAATTGAAAGTCAGGAAACAGTCGAATTTTGCGAGTTTGTGAGAATGGACAAATCCCCGTTTGTACTCACAGTTTCTCGTTGCAATCGCTGCCTACACCATGCGGTTCTGAACTACCGTAAAAATACCGATCGAAGTAGATTTTTTCAAAAGGCGGAAATAGTGCAAGGGACAAGCTAGAGAATTTGAAAGAGTTTCTACGTATATGAGCAAAAACCAAATTAAAATTCACCTCCTGAGTCCTGAATGAGAATTTGTGTGAGGAGAGTCCATTATTCTGTTTTTTTTTCTTCTTCTTAAGTTCACACGGCCGGAAGTACTTCTCATTTGAGTAATAATTTTCATCAGAAAAGCTATGAATTTAGCCGGGAGTCAATGGTGGTCTACACAGCATACGATAAACCTCAGGTTTGAATGACTTGTCGTGTTCAAGTTCACAAAAGTCACTACTTTTATGCTTCACAGTCTGCATCCAAAAACGTTGGTTTTCTTGACGTTTAATGTAGGTGTCTCCTCTGCCCTCTAAGTTACATTTTGTTGGCATACAGTTTCCAACCCAGAATTCAAACTATTTTCAAACTCAACTTCAAATTCTGCTATAGCTGATTTATTTTTGAAGGTTCATTTGCTCTTGATGTCTTGCATGTAATTGCAAACCTCCACAAGTTGACATGTTATATCAGGCGGATATCAGCTTTCATTCAAGAACATTTTCTCCACGAATTAAATAGGTACATACCTTTCTGCGAAATGTAACCCCTAAAGATGCAGCAATGTAATAAATAGCAACAGGAAGATGAATGACTGCAGTGAAAAATTGAATGGATAAGCGTGTATATGTTAGCAAATGCATACATGGCAATTGTAACCGTGCTAAAATTATATGAATATATAAAACTTGTGTTACTCTATAATTTTCCCCATTTACTACCTACTCTTACCATCTATTCGTAGCTCACTTACAGATCGCATCATTCTTGTATAGACACCTCTAAAATGCTCTTTGA
This sequence comes from Willowsia nigromaculata, assembly GCA_034700605.1. Lineage (NCBI taxonomy): Eukaryota > Metazoa > Arthropoda > Collembola > Entomobryomorpha > Entomobryidae > Willowsia > Willowsia nigromaculata. The sequence continues at coordinate 63,798 of JAQIXX010000192.1, read as the reverse complement.
TTTGGTTAGAGATAGAGAGATGTTTAGATAGCTACATCCGTGTTGTTATGAACTGAATAATAGCATATTATTTTGGTGTGTAAAGATACGCATTATCCAAGCTAGCAAGTTATGGCAAACCCCTCGGTAGTGAAAGATGACGAGATGATCGTTTTTGAAACAAAAAGGTATATGGTAATCTACGAACGTGCTTTCCAGAGCATATCATATATTCATTTTCCACACGGTTTGCTTCAGGGCTCACTCGGATGGAATATTATTACTACCATCACTTTAAGCGTTAAGGCCTCTTGCTCTCCTCCGCTCTTTTCTACTAACACATATCGTAGCACCAGTTAACTACATTTAAGCTACCTATGATTACTTTGTACATTTCTCAGTGGCACCATCACCTTTTTAATGAAGCTGGCTGTACTTATACTGTAAGGTATAAGCATTTTAATAATGATCAGGATAATGACTTGCAGCCGAGTAATGTTCGTGTTGGGTTGGGGTTAGGTACAAATATATTTTGATATAAATCGCTTTTACTTTGCGCAATATAACGATAATAATTGCTCATAGTAATCTTTTAGTATTGAGATTAGTAGTAATTGAGTGTGTGTAAATTGTAAATACAGCAGCTTAGATCTTCAATATAAAGAACTCAAGTGTTGTTCATCAACAAAAACCTCGTGCTGTCATGTATAAGTATTGAAATGCATACATAGTCAGGGTCTTTGGCTTTGTATAAAATACGCTTATCGAACCAGGCTTTTGCAATGAAGTTGAGATTGCTTGAGGGATGCACAGTGAGTACAGGATCACGATGAAACGATTCAGAGACTAAATTTCAGCCTGTGGTTTAATGATTCTGGGAGCAGCATAAATACGTGGGTATGTATGTATTCCTTTACTTCAAGTCACTAAAATTATAGAAACTTTGAAAAACACACTAACTAATGGTATTTGCTAAGTACACATACTTGTTTTACATAGCTAGCTGGTTTCCTGAGCTTTATACGGCATGTCAATTGTTAGCATATCAAACAAATATTGGTGAATGAATTGTGGGCTTAATTCGTGTTGAACGAATGTTGTGTAAATGATGGGAAGTGGCCATGTGCTTTCATTTTTGTCAATGGTTTTTCAGCAAGACAAATCTTTATGCACCAATACATACATACCTTTCGTCTATCTGCAGAGACGGTTAGTCACGAAGAGTTAGTTTTTTCTGTGGAATATTTCATTGAAAAACCATTTCCGAGTTCATGGACAATCAAGGCGAGGTCATCAATTTTTTTGCAAAGAAGAGTTTGACTGAATCATTCCGAAACATTATTAATGATATTCATTTAGAATCATGTCATTCGTTGGACGATGGCTGTCATTACATTTGAATGAATTGTCTTATTTCAAAATTTGAACGGAAGCTAACCATGCTCACAATGTCAGTTATTTTTACTCGTCCATTCTTTATTGCTTCATGGGTTCAACAAATTTGGGAGCATCTATACATAAGCCATACGAATGAGGGAAAGATCCGAAAGCTCTGAGAATGAGAACTGGCCGGTTTCCTGTACGAAACCCTTTTATATTAGTCGTTTAGTAAAGCAGCAATAATTGTATGAAACCTAATGAATTGTTACCATTATAGCCTTTACGGCATTGCTACTAGTAAGTCTGTTTGTTAGTGTAGAAGGAATTAAGGCTAACATGTGTGCTTTTTAAAGAATCAAAATTAAGCCTACATACTTTGTACAACGTTGCGCAGGGCTTATAAGCATTTCATATAGTCCAGCATAAAGTTAACTCGTGCAGAGAAAATCCGGATATTATGATGCTGATCGGATGTAGAGACAAAACCACCGACAAGTGGTGGCTAGAGAATTTCCCGCATGAACTATTGACTTTATTGGGATTGGGACACACCCGAACATGCAGTGATACTTAAAATATTGAATATGGAGGGTGTAATACATTTCTATAGGTGCTTCATAATAATCATACTTGTGGTGCATGTGTGTGTGATCAAATTCGTTGAGGCTTTCGTGAGTGTGTAGCATAAGCATATAGTCAGAAGGCATTTTCAATTGCTTTTCAGTGACCGGATTTATTCTGTTTATGGTACCAGGAGAGACATAAAGACCGTGGGAAATCGATGCTTTGAAAAAGTGTTTTTGCCATATGGAATATAACGTCACACAAGCTACTTTACGGAACCCATTATCATGCCATTGCAAGGCGTTCTCCCTCTTTCAATTGTAATTGCTGAGCAAAAACTTTTTGGGGAATAATAGCGTAGATTTGCCAGAAAACTATCCTTTTATCTCCAAACAATACGCTCAAAAGCCAGATGAAATATCATGTTTTCCATTTCCGCCAACCAAAGATTTCCAGCAATTTTCATCAATTGAATGTGTTTGCCCTTAGAAATTATGCGATTGGCTCAGCCCACTCTCCGCTTTTGGAAGTAACCCGCAATGGAAGATTATGGTTTTTAAGAAAATGTATGTTAAGATAAAGTTACGATCTCGATCTAATACCTACAAGTTTCAAATAGCAAGCAATGCAGCGCAGCGTATTTTCTCGATGTAAGAGGGAAATGTTTCATCTAGAACGAGTAAAATTTCCTTCCATCGAGCCACCACAATCCCCAATGAGTAATATATTGCAGATTCCCATGCAAAAAGAAGAATCTACAGCTTTCTTGAGTGGTAGCGGCGTTGTGTGACACACTTACGTAAGTATTTTAATGTAATGGGTGCAATGAGTAAGAAAACCTAGTGAAGCTTTCTCATTCGTACTTTTGCCAAGGTATGAGAACAGGTATTCGGGCTTTCTAATCGAATTGATGTTGGCATGTACATCCCGACTTTGAAAACTTTTAGTAGACGTGAGGCAACCCGGCACCGATACACTATCAATTCAGGATACCTGCAAAGCCTTTTATTTTCCTCAAGATGTTCGATCTCTATCACTTCCAAACTGCCTTTTATTCTAGGAATCGTTAAGGTTGGTGGCTGGTAAATGGCAGGTGCCTCCTTGTTATACATTTTGTTTGAATATAAGATTACAATGAGGGTACTCTGATGCATATCTGTAAGGTCTTTCGAAGGAATTAGGACATTTAGACAAAAAACCGTGTTTAATATTTCAACGTTTTCTACGATTAAAAGTTGCCCGCATCATAAATTGAAACACTATAAGAGTATCAGGATCATGATGTACCATAATTCTATGTATGATATGTACATCGGAATACTATTCGTATTAGAATTGTTACGCTAATGGTATAGCATGGAATGTATAATTTTTTAGCACTTTATGGAGAAAGGACAGATTCATAATGGTTGTTTTCTCTTACCAATGGACAGATCTTTTCACGACTTTATACTTTTGTTCGCAGTATGTATGTATGCTCACAAGTAAAGATTTTTGTGTGGAGATGGGATTATGGCGAGAAAACTTTTGGCTGCTGCTACCACTACGAATTTGGCAATACGCTTGGAAAATTGGGCGAGAACTTAGGAATGAAAGAGGCTGGTAGGAACTTTTCTTTTGTCTGTGTAGTGCATCAAGTGCAACCACCGCCTCCACTGTAGACGAGTGTTGCGTTTACAGGAATCTCTGTCATTGTGTTCGCAGCAGTTATCTCTCCAGAGGAAAGTCATTCTGGTGATTAAAAGAGTGTAAATCTTCAAACGGGTTTCAGTCACTAACACTTTAAATCTCTTTTCAACCTCCCTCCTCCAACCTCACAGAGCTTAAATATATGACGTATTTTATGTATGATGCTGTTTGGGGTGCTAGAGCATTCAAGAATGAGCCTGTTTTGCCGCAGAGACCCATCATTCACATGATCTTCCGCCAAATTCTTTATGGATTTTTTTATTTAATACTTTTATTTCTACTAAATCATGTTCTTGATTCATTCAATTCCATTCAATTCAACAAATGAACTATTTTTTATTGTATGTATTTTGTAGATTAAAGAAAACATTTTTCATTCCCTACACACACCAACCATTGTTTTGACAATATTGTGAACTTAACTTTCACTTGGAGACTTTATGTGCTACTTAATCATGACCAGAAAACGACAGTAAAAATTAATTATGCATATGCGCTGTTGACACTGGCTGATTCCTAAGTATTTTGTGTTTCTTTCTGAAGATTTAATAAAATTAAACACATCACATCAGGACATGACATAGGATTGACGTTCTTCATTACAAAATACTTAAAAAAGGATCTGCTTCCAAAGATTACTAATGCCCAGATCAATAATAGATCTAATTAATTTAAAGACTAATTTTTTTCTTCCCTTTTCCTTGAAGTCCGTGAGTGTGAGTGCATGAACTGTGCAAACATTTCGTAGTTTGGTATTATTCCCCATGATTTCCTTTCTATAAACTTTCCGTGAGGAGTCGCTATGCTGAATCCTTTGACATGTTTACAATCTTTGAGTGTTGCAGCGTTTCATCAGTATCCTAATTCTACCATACAGTTTATACCAGATTTTATAAATATTGCATATTATATGTGTAAATGTGCAGCTTTTTTACTTAACATTGTATGCATATAGTATGTCGGATATTTATAAAATTTACATTACCCTAATTTCATAATATATACATCTCATCGTTTTTCTGTAAACAAAATCATTACTTTACGCTTATTGGCTTAATCATGAATTCAAGTAGGTACGTATAATCTTGAATTTGGATGCACACATTCGATGCATATTGTATCTACACTGTTATTCTGAATTAATAATAATTATAGTAAAGTTCCAAGTTACATATAATATTTCGTTTTATCACGGTTGTATGCTATATATGTAAGTATATACGTATATATTAGGTAATACTGTTTACTTTTTGGTTGCACTGTGCTGGGTCGCTTTCACACATGCACATCACACTCTTCTGTCTGATCTTCTTTCCTCGTTGTTGCTTTAGAAAACTCGCCCCGATGTACTCTTTGAAAATGTTTGTATCAAATTACGGATGGAATGACGAAAAAAGTCTGCTCATCATAACTCGTCTTGGCTCTTTCAAAATGCAAGTGACTTGAGTAGTGTATAGGGTAATATTACGATACTATTGTGTAGGATCAGAGTTTGGCGGAATAAGATCATCAGTTTGGCAGGAGTAGCGTAACAATCTTCCTTCTTGGTTAGGTCTTTTGTGCCTAAAAATGAAAAACTAATTTAAAATCATTTCAATGTCACCACTTTGCAGGACATTTCATTGCAATATTAATTTGGTCCCTTGTGCCGCATAAGTAATGGAACACCATGAAAGCAATAAAAAGCCTTAATTTAGGAAGAACAGAGTGACCTGTAGTATGACCATTGGCCATTGACAGACTAAAGGATGCAATAAGTGTTCACGATCATTACTGTCACGGCTATACGAGCAAACTTACAAAATTGCTTGTATCCCCCTTGTTCACGTTGTTACTGCTACTGCTGCTGAATGAGGAAGAAGCGGTTTGGGAGCAAGACTGGGATTCATTCCCTTCGTCCAAGTTAATGCGATGATGATGGCTAAAGTATGGACTGAATTCTCGGGAGAGAGCACAAAAAAATGCGGTTATGTCACTGAAAGCTAAGTTTTGGAGCACGTTCAGGGAATTTACGAGTCCTTTTGTGGGGTAGGATAAGACTGTATGGAGAAGGGAAGAAGTGGAGAGAAATTTAGTGGACGATTGGGCTGAACTCGGGCTGCTGCAGTTTCGTTCTCCTACGTTGAGACATTGGGATGGATGATAGGCTCGCATGTTGGTGCGAACCAGGGACTCGGCCATTTTTTGCAGAAATTTTGTCGCCTCTTCGGAGCATAAATTGTGTGCGGCTTCAGTCACGCAGTGGAGATAACGGTAGCGAATACTGGATGTGGCGCGTGTTGAGAATAACATCAAAGCAGTCAAAGGAATAAAAGACAAAATCATGTCAAATGTAGAAAATTGAAAATGGGCTTGATTCCTATTCCTACACGTGAAGTTAGGGTAAGCAAAAAATGGTTTTGTTGTAACATAACGAGTAGAAACATGCACTCCGTGTTCAATATTACCGCACTTACTATTAGATGTTCAGAAACAAAAACAAAATTAAATACAATGTCTGTCTAGCTCATTAGGGGCTTCCCTGCTTTTATGGAATCCAGATAACACATTTTTATGCATATCAAAAATAGTTGCATGTCCAGTCGAGCTAACACTACGAACCTTTCTATAATGTACAAAATAAAAAATCACTAAAATTTTGACATTTTATTTAGATGCGTTTGTTGTGATATGCAGTTCTGTATGTTCTGTATAATCCTAACATTTTGACAGACAAACAAAAAGTGGTTGTTTGCTGTGTCCTAAGTAGAGTGTAACTTTACAGGATTCACGGTACATCAAACACGGTACATGGTATAAAGCGAATGCATTGGAACCTGAGATGAGTGTGGTTGACAAAAACTATCTTGCCAGAAGATCAGTTTTGTTTATAGCGTATTTATTACATACCAGCACAAACTTCGAATATCCTTCGAGTGATCAACTCTCTTGAGACTTTCGATAAACTTGCGGGCGCACTCATCCCAATGATTCGAGATCCGTTTGTAACAGTCGGAATATTTCAGAAAATCCCTTTGAAACTTCTTGTCAGAGCAAAGGAATCTATACGTTTCTTGAGCTCCCAAAATAGAACTTGTCAGTTTCTCCTGATCGTGTTTTGAAAGGCATGTTTTTGACCAGTCGTCCACGCATTTCATGCCTGAATCGAAAGTCCTGGAATAATGAACGAGATAAATCAAGAACACATAAGAATAACATGAGTTTTTTCTCTAAAATGTATTGTTATGCTACAGATTTTTTTCAGGAAAATAATTCAATGAAGCAATATGAAGTCAATCTAACTAAGTAGTCCCACGTGATCATCACAGGATGATGACGCAAGTGTTATTTTATTACTGCACAACTTATGTTTGAGTCATATTATACATATATTGCCAATCCACGCTTCATCTTTGTTTCAGACTTTCCCATGAAATGAAATGCAGGTTATATGCAACAAACAATGACAATCGACAATGACGTTAGTGAAGTCATAGATCACATTAGTGTCAGTAAGTTTTTTGTATTCGTCATTTCCTTTTAATTCATTATCTTTAACATGTGATACATCATTTCCTCTTCTTTTTGCTCCGAATTGCTGTGGAATTGTGAAAGTGAAATATAGGAGAAAATACTCAGCAGCTATAATTGGAACCATCAAAGGTATTATGTTTTACGGATTGGATCTATATGCTGGTGTCAGATGTCAGATCATATTCCATGTGAAATTGAATTGTTATCCATGTGGAATACCACATTTTCCCGTATGTTTTCAATATTCAGCTCACAAACTACACACCCAGAAAATTATGTTCCACACCTGTTGGTACAATTGATCGCCTTGTACAAACAATACATCTAGTAATACCAAACACTATTCATTTCAGTATAATTTTTTCTGACTGTATTAATATGAAAAACGAATGTTATCAAAACAAGGAATGTAAAGCAGAAAATTGAATTCAATTAGACAATGCTAAAAATCTGCCTGCTAGAAATAATTTTCCGATGTTGTGCTAACCCTGACTGCACTCGGTATGGATGTTCAAGTTCTGTCAACTGGGTGTAATTTTTTGATTATACCAATGTAAATAAAATGTATGCCTAGGTATGTAGGTATCTAATCTCGGTAACTACAAAAATTATCATAATGAAAATGTATGTGTGAGCTTAAAATCAAACCAGCCATGATCATTGCTAGAATTTAGATTGAAAGCAAATATAAAGAAAAGCAAAGATTTACATTGCATATTTAAAAATCAAAATTTTCTATATCAATAAAAGCACATCCGTACATCCATCCACGAATCCTTCTATAGAACGTTTTATGGATTGAAGCCAATACACTCAAGTATGAGGTAAAGATAATGACAATGCAACTTCGATTTTTATGCATTTCTCCAAATTATAAATTTGAAATACAATATACCTTATGCAGCCACAACGGTTTTATTTAAAAAGTGAGGTTTCTATTGCATATGACTGCTAACAAAATATATGCTAGCTCTTGCATGCATAAATATTCTTAAATCCGTTTTGATTCTTCAAAAAGGTTCACTTGAGCCAGGATTAGCTAGCTGAGGTCTGAGTACCTGAGGTTCATAATTCATATGTAAATTGCAAAGAACAATAGCACACTATACAATCTGGTCTGGTGAATAATTACAGTTTTCTGTATTCCAAAGATGCATTTTTATCGGCTTGTACATTTTAATTATTGCTATTGAATCTCAGGGATTATTATAAAAGCAAGGGAAACGGTTTTAAGTCTATGTTTGTCGCAAACGACTCATTTTCATTGCATGAGAATTTTGAGGCTCAGTAAAGGGGCTCTTGGGAATGCACCCTTGTGTATGCGTTAACCAGTGAAAGTTTTATGATCATATCTTTGAGGAAATTTTGTCATATTTATGTACAGATTTATTTGAGATTATTTGCACTCGTTTTACAAGAATTTACATATGACCATATTGTAAATATGAATGGAATTCTTGTAATCTTAAATTATTTCTTATCGGATGTTTGCTAAACACCTTGTCAAAAAATGTTCGAAGCGTCAGCTACTACTACCCTTATCTCACTTTACTACATGCATCGTAAATCCTATTGATCCACTACATATAGTACAGAAAATGAAAGTTGGCACTTTTGAAAATTGGAAATGTCATTCAAACGCGAGTGCAACCATTTTACCAGAATTATTTCTGGGTTACATTGTCACCTCGTCGAGAAACGATGGAACATAAAGCTGCTTGAATCCATTTCTTTACTTTCATTCTTTCGTTGTCTTGCTCCTTTCTTTGCTGTAATCTATGCAAATCCAATTCCTTACTAGTATAACTGATATGAAGGCTTACTGTAATCTAGACGATAAATTAAATTAATGATTTTGACTAAAAAGTCACTTTACGTGAAAAGTAATCCCTTACATGATCCTTTTTGATCTATTGTAACTCCATTTTTAAGCAAGACCAGCAGCAATGCATATGAATTTAGCTTGGTAAAGTTCCAAATAATGTACCTTGAGACATTGTCTTATAATTTACCTGTCGTGAAATGAATAATACAGCATATTTCCACATCCAACTTCAACACTGAAAGTAAAGTAGTAACTTTGTTACGAAACTTTAGTGTGTAGGTCTTAATGAACTGTTTTGTGCCTTCCTAACATGCAATGAGCAAAGGCTTAGTAAAGATTAAAAGTAAATATTTGAATTTGGCTTTTGCGAGTTTTAAAGAAACGTGACATTATGATATTGTGTGTCAAAGTAAGATGCAAAATTTACAACATTTCACTGCTTGACTTACTTGCATGCATTCTCTAATGCTGGGAGATTTGATGGTATACCGTGATCTCTAATTGGTGGTAATTTATCCCAACATTCGTCCAACGCTTTTGTGTCATTGCATCTTGTTGTGTTGCTAACTGCTGTTGTTTCCTGACCTCTTCCATGCGTTAACAACCAGGTACACGAAAACACCGATAAAAACTCCCACCACGATCCCAGCATGTTGAGCGCTTTCACAGAACGTTCTAAATTTCTAACTTGATTGAGAGATTCACAAAATGTCTCAATGTTGCAATGTCACTAGAAGCAGAGCCATGAAAAGGTATAATAATATAGCACTTGGCTCAGCACATCATAACCCACAAACGTTCCTTCAATTAATATTCTTTTGAGCAAATGAAGACATTGGGGAAATGTTAGACAGACGAGGATACACGAGAGTAACAAATCGATGTCAGCTATGAGAAAAGATTGCTATTGTTATTATTATGACGCTCACGTAGATTACAACTATTAAATATAACAAAGAGAAAGAATGCAGAAGGAAGATTCTGAATGTTTAAAAACATGCATTTGTCAACTGGTGTTCCTTTTTTAGTTTCTACAACAGAAACAAGAAATGTTACAACATGGCACACGACATTAAAAATAACACAAGAACAAACATGTTCTTTAAAAGAAACTGGAGACTTTTGCAAAGAGAGTGCGATTAAACTTGTGGCAGTCTTAAAACAATAACCATAAGGGAAAAGTACATGAGCTATTATGATTGCACAAAGCTGACTGGATGTGTGAGATGAGAGCCGGAGCTCAGGAATGGGGAGAAAAGAGTGTTCTGCAAAACTTTATATGGCGATGGTTACATCACTCTCTGAAGCAGCTCCGCTCTTTTTTCACGGCTTTCACTTTTGCCTCTTTCATTTCACAGTCATCTCCAGCTCACCAGCTTCGGCACGCTCAAGTAACACAAACGGTTTCTTAGATTGTGTGCTATTTGTAATGGACCTCGTGTATTCAAAATGGAAGCGTGGTTTTGGGTTGCACTGCATATTACTCCTACAGCTTTGTTGTAACGTTCACCGTTTTAGTAAAAGAATGAGTGATACATGGATCGCGTATACGCTAAACATAGTATCACCCAGTTTGTGTGTATAGATGCAGCTTTGCCAGTATTTTTCTCAACTTCCGGACCCACAACAATAGAAATATGTAGTTCATGTGGCTAGGAGTAGAATAGACGAATAGACTCTGAGGTTTTATTGTTTGCTGACCATCGCATTTCCTATATTTGTTATTTACAAAGGGATGATAGAGTGACAGGAGACATGAAAATACTGTAATGATGAAAGGGAGGGAATGGAGTGCACACACATCATTAAATGTTTGCCGTAAGAAGAGTCAATGCGGGTTTGCTCATATTGTATTATAAGGTATCTCGTATCAAAGACGTATTAGCACTTGGACAAACAACAAGAAGGATTCGTTCAAACCGTTGTACTTTGAAACACTGAAACTATCATTTCTTCAATAAAAGGCTCGTGTGAAAGCATTGAGGCGGACTATTTTTATAGCTTTGTAATCCTGGCGACTTGAAAGTGTTGAAGAAAAAGTAGTGACGATCTTCGAAATGACAAGTACATATAACGTCTGATTTCCCCACTTCTGGCCTCAGAGTTTGATGCAATGCTACACTAAATCATCGGTGCCAATCTTTCTTGAATCGTTGAACAGTGAAAGCTTTGTTTATTTTGCTATTCGGATGCTGCTACATATAATATATTGCTTTTGAATGCACCAAGAACAAACTTCAGGTTTCGTCTAATCTAGCTTTCACCACTTTCTCACAAAACAATTCTCCAGTATCAATATAAATGCTATGTATCTCTATAGTATATATATTGGCTTAGTTGTTTGCCTTGTGCTTGCTTGAAGGTAGGTATGATACGCAGAGACTTAGAATAAGTATACTAGGCCAGTCGGGCGCTCAAATGACTTAAACGGCATCCGTGAAACTTGAAACCATTCTCTTACATTTTTTACATCTAGGTTCGTATTTTTTCTGAGTATTTCACAGAAAAACATTGAATTCGAACTGTGTCACTCCGTTGATATCTTCATAAAATTTGGAGAAAGCACCGCATACTTAGATGGATCCGACATGGTGAAATCATTTAAATATTTCAAACATTTCTATGTAAATATTCACCAGGATGTTTGCTAAACGGATAAATGATTCCGACCCAAGAAATTCATTTGAAGTTACAATATGAGCCTGGAAGGCTTCGTGGAACTAATATCTGCAACCTATTTGCCCTTTTTATTTACCAACCTTTTTTTACCTTTAAACTCTCTGACCATTGCGTAGTAAATAAAGCCCTCTTCATTAGGCAAGTCACTTGTAGCACTTGTAGATAGAGAAAATTTCATTTTAAATTGAAAGAGATAAATAATTTCATGTGGAGTTATATTTTCTTACTTTAGCAGAGGTGCCATGAGTCCTGGTAAAAATACTTTCACCCCTAACAAAATTTGGATATTTTAATATTTTGCCACTAGCAAAACGTTTGCATTTAGAGAGATATTAGCTGTCAAATCTCATAAATACCAATATCAAATGCGAAAAAGGCACATTAGATGTATACCGAGAAACTCAAAATTCGGATAAATTGCATTATAAGGTTTTATGAAGATCATAACATTCATATACGAAGTTTGTGTTGTGTTTGACCATGATATGCATAAACTTCAGGATAATCCAATCCCAACTCAAAATTTGAAAGTGATCGATGTATAGCCTTTAACCATGTTTGAATGGAATTCGGTTTCGGTTTTTTGGCAGAGAAAGCAATGCTATGCTGTAATAGCAATACAAGACATTTATTTGCTAATTTCAGATACTGCCAAACAGAATCATAAGCCACTAAAAGAGCAGCTTAATTGAATCTATTTGGCCAGAACCTTACCTAATGTACCTTAATGGAAATGAGGGCTAAATATGTGTATTTTTAAGAGGAAAAACTGGTATTTTATAAAAACCCTCAAAGCAAGTTATCTTTTCTGGTTTTTGTAAAGTAATGAATGAGCAAGCTAACATGTTTTATTATTATAGCTGATGAACCATTTTATTGACTTGCTGAATATATTTGAGTTGATGAAACTTTGAACATCGGTATAAACTTTCCGGTACCTGCTGCTGAACTTAGATGATGATGATATACTACCAGTTTGACAATATTTTTTGCTTCTTTTTCACTATTACCTACATACTTATAGGCTGACGAAGAAAACAGACGCAAAAACTTTGTGGTCAATCCAAGTATGTAATACGAAAGGTTGAGTTTTTACAGTATATAAATTGACAAACAATTCAGCTTGTTTAACGGAGCCATAAAGTTTTTCTCTTGGACTCTTTTCCTTTATCTCCATTCAGTTGTACAACTAAAGCTCATAACTTGCAACCGAGATTACACGATAACAGAATATCCTAAAAAATCGTTTCCAACATTTAAAAAATTCACATAACGAAAATTTTAGTGGAGAATCCACGAGAGTGTCAATAAAGGGACTAAAAAATTTTTATGTGAAAAATTATTTCATTCAGTTTTTTTCATTCAGTTAGAAATGCATGAATTTTAAATAGTTTTTCTGAACTGAGATTTGAGAAAAATATTAGTGCGAGAAATAAGGAGAATGTCTTCTTTACTGTGCTTATTTACGTGTACACACTGAGCAAAATAGATAGAATAAATTGACATATTAATTTGACTCGTGAAGTTTCAGCAAACACTGTGATTTATATTTCTCTGTTATACTGACGATTTTTGGCAAAGGACTAAACTAATTAATGATGTTGTCTTTGTGACTATTGAATCTTCAATTTTATTCATTTATTTATGGCCTCTAATTAGTTTTATCTAAATAGCTGTAAATATTTTTACGATAGAAAGACTATGATGCACCGTTATTCCACATAAGCGAATGCACAAGTGATAGAATTAGTGAATCGTGAAATCTAATAAAAACGTCACAGACTCTGTCAGAATTTCCATTTGATGCTTTAATAGAAAGTAACATTTGTAAAGGACAGGTTCTCAAAAAATACTTGATACGCGTGCACACCCATTCCTATCCTATAAAATAGTGAATAGTCTAGCTCCAAAATATACTCATAAGAGGAATTCGAGAATTTGTAGATCAAAAAGATCAATAAGAGTCACTACACTTTCAAATTTATGTTAAAAATATGTTGCATTGAATAGTTAATTTTATGTTCATTGACATTTTGGCAGAGTGAAAGTCGTGAAAGAAAACATTACTGCGTCTATATTTGTTTTTATACTTCAATTTAGTATGTATGAGTGTATATAGACACTTAAAACTCAGACCCACCAACTATGTTCCACACTATAAAATATATGGCACAAGTAAAATTATGGAAATGTTCATTTGCTGACAAGTATGGATAAATATGGTGTGATTCAGTAACTGCTTTTGTTGAGCTTGGACAGAAGAGAAAACAATGTACCTAAAATTCAGCTAAAAAATACGAAGTTACCTTAAACAAATTCAATCTCTTTCATGCTTTTCTAATGCTTGGTTTTATTTTTACAGATCCGTTTCTAAATCTATTTCACTGTTGATATTATTTACTTTCAATAACATATTTTTTAAACGTTTGTAACATGTAAATACTAAAAGCTACATTTGTAGTTTAGAAGAGACTACATAAGGGAATCCAAGAATCCACCATTCTTTCAGCATCCTTTCAATTTTTGAAGTCAACAAATTAACCTTATGTGTTTTTTTCTGGAACGAGAAGGCGCCACCGATAACTACAAACAACAATGAAAGCGCATTTTTTTACTTTCTGTACATTACTACAAAGTGCTCATGTATTTTTGTTGACCGACAATACTATATTAGTTAGTTATAGTTAGACCAGTTATCAAGCAAGCAAATCAATACGGCTTCAATGAATGAAACTAGATCCTGTCAAGATTTCTAGTAGAATGAAAGAGTTGATCCTATAAATGTACAATTCATGAAGGAACTTGCTGGAGACATTGTTCATTGAAGACTTAAAACCATGGATGAAAACAGACAGAAAACGAAGATTGAATTTGACAAGATTCCGGAGAAGAGTGTCTTCCATTAAGAAGTCATTTGCGAGAAGATGAATGTTACATGTCTACGATTTTTTATTATTCATTCATTGCTTTCTCCCTTAGTAATTGCGATTGGGTTGAGCGTCTGCATACCAAAGCAAAAGTTGGAAAGGCCAAAAGGGAGCTGTCTCTTAACCCGCTTGGTAACTTAACGTGACTACCTACTTAACTTTTTGTATTCTGTTTCGAGTATAAAAAATGGATAAACGCTAACAGCTCTGCTGCATGATACTTTTCCAAAGATCCGCACATCCGCCGGCATCTGCTTGTTTTTGTACACGTTTTGTGCGTGATTTCAATTTTCTTCTAAAAAGCATTATGAAATACGAAAGTCATGTATTTACAAATGTACTTGCTTAAGTTAACTTAAGTGCTTTATTGATCATTTCCAACTTCCAACTTTTCGCTCTGATAATCTCTTCCTGAAATCTAATATAATCATCAACCAAGCGAGCAAATATGCAGATTTTTGTATGTATATCTATATTATAGATACGTTAATGCAATTTCTAGTGAAAAGCTGTAAACGACGGTTGGGATTGGGCATCAAAATAATTTGCAAGTATTGACATTGGTTTCATATGTACTTCTGGTGACATATTATGACATATGGAATTGGAACGTGAATGTGAGTCTACCCAAGGTTTGCGAATATCAATCAAAACAACGAAAATCATGGACAAGAAATGTATAAGTATTTTTTGTACTCATAATGGGTGCGACTGAAGCTTGGCGTTGCGTTGTTTTAAGTTTTTTCCTAGCACACACATTAGTTTTGCAGACTGTAATCTCAAATTAAACCCAACAAGTTCTGATCCTTTTTGATTCTTCCTAGATTAAACCGCATACCGCACTCCTTCCCATCTCATTTATCATCGCCGAATGAATGCCTTCTAAAATGCTGAATTGTATACACACACTATTATCCATTCATTCAGGTTATCATGTCTTTGTGTAGTTTCTTTTCCTATAGGTATGTAGTTCATAAAAACAATGTTGAATTATATCTTTCTAACTGACTGATGCTCCAGATTTTAAAATGATTGAGGAGGCTCTTTTGTTGTATTGTAAGAAAGGAAGTATTTTCAACGTTTTCTTTCAATTTTCTTTTGAATGATTCTTCCGAAAGACTCATAAGTAAAAATTCTGAGATTTTTCAGTTTTGTATGAGATCGTGGAGGAATCAAAAAATACAATACTCACCACTTGAGTTATTAAGTTGCCTGCAATAGCAGTAGCCAACTACTTATAAGTGTGGAGACCGCATTACCATATCGTATTCTTTATATATATCGTTCAATGATCTGACTTCCGACATGCACATAGAAAGACATACATAAATATTATATTACTTCCATTCCAATACAAAAAGTATTGTATAAACTTTTGTTTCTCTTCCTGAACACTATAACATCACAACTATTATATGATTGATTGTATTGGTCGTTTTACAGAGTGCTACGATATATAACTTAACGTGCATTTGAATTTTAAGGGAAAGCTGAATGTAACAGCAGGGAAAGTATTGAATGTGCATTACTTTTGGCATGGTACACTTTAATACAATAAATCACACTAAAAGTTTCTGTATTCGAAACTTTTACGTAAATATTATAATGTCGAGAGACAACCTTTTGAAACTTCAATCGCAAGAGATTACGTGCTACTTCGGTCTTTCTTGGAAAACTCAAACAAGCACTAAAAGGAGGAAAGTGAATTGCACAAAATGCTTTAAAAAATTGTTTTCAAAGACATACGATTTAGATTTGTTTTATGTATGAGTGATTTTCGTGGGTAGTAATGTTCACGCATACATGGAATTTTGAAAGATGCTCATCATTAAAGTTTATAAGAGATCAAAAATACTTTTCTGGAAAAGTTTTTTTTGAATTTCATTTACTTAAATTTTTCTATGTGTCTACATACTTCTAGGTGTATTGAAGTAGCAAACAGGATGTGTGCCACAGAATTTTATTTAGTACCTCACGCCACAAATTCAACTATTTAATTCAAATTTTTTTGACGAAAATGAACTAAACTGCGGTCTGTAAAAGTAAAAATAAATACTTTCACTTAGAACACACATTATAAAACTTTTTAATTTCCATCTTACACAATCTCTCAATTTTTACCTTTCTACCCATCTACCCAAATATACACTCCATTTTTAAAAATCTACACAAAAACCTTGCTCATATCATCACTCATTCCACTTTGTTAAAACTCCATTATTAACTTCATAATGAACTATTCATTCGCGCGCAGTGAACAGTGCAGTACAGACAGCGTTCATTCACTAACATTGAATTATTTCGTAGTTTAACCAAATAAATTACTTCATTGCTCATGACATCACCTCCAGTCTTCCCAATGGATTCCAAGCGTTATGATCCCAGAAGATCGCAGTCCTAGTTCAATTTATTATTTTTGTACATAATAATATTTCACTCTTGCATCGCATATTTTTCCTACTTCTCTTTGCAGAATCACGAACAAACGACTTGCGCTTCCGTTTTCTCCCTTGTTATGAAGATGCACTGGAGGGAGAGAGGAAAAATTGCCTTTGAGGTAAAAAAAAATAAGCATGTACAGTAGAGGTACATACTATTATTATCGCATAAACGAATATATTAAAACGAGATGGAATGCAAGTAGGTAATTCAATGAATCATATATCTTGATAACGGGCTCTTCCGCATCATACTATTTTTATTATTTCTCTTACTTGCCGTTGTTGATTCTCTGATCGCATATCATCAACGAAAGCTTTTCATACATACACATAGACAACATAACGTACTTGGAAGGCGTCAGTCACATTATAAAAATGTGTTCGTGTTCCACTTTTTCGTAGAAACTTGTATCCGAGTATGCCCCTCTTCCCCAACTCTCAGCAGCACATCCTAGTATGCTTGAGATCTCACATTATAATCATGAATCTAGTATTTTCATTGCAAACGAACTTGTTCTACAAAATAAAATGTACGTGTTTTACTTTGAACGAGAAATCGCTTGGTATTCTACCTCCCTCAATCGTCCCTGCATAAAAACACGTTTTCTCTTGTTCTGACTGGCTGTGTAGTTGTCGTACGCTGTACCGGAAAATCAGGTACTTTCTTCTATTCAGAAAGAAAATAAGCCGTTTTCAGATTCCAGAAGCACTGAGACATATGGAATGTATTTATATTGAAAAGAACTTTATTGTGTTGCCGATTTTTTGGGGAAGAATGAGATCATGAAAGTGAGGAGAAAGTAGAAAAGTAAAGAAGAAAAAAGAGAGAGAAATATTCAGCATGCAGGGAAAAGAACCATGCTCTCACATGAACGACCCAATGCAAAAGTATCTTTTGCAAGCCAATAATTCCCAATATCCTTCGCATTTCAGTCAGAATGATCTACTGTGTGCTGCTCTTCATTTTTTCTACCTTTTCTTTCTTGATTCAAAGAACAGGCAATATACCCATACGAATTCCAGCGCTCCTCTTTTTAGGTTATTGTTTTTTAGCCTGGGAAGTTGTCATTACTTTGGTATTGCAGCAATTTGAAATAGAAGAAGACAAGGAGTAATAGTATTAATGGTTTACGAAGTAAAGCAAAATTGCAAAAGGCACAAAGTCAGGCTACACATGAAACGTAGTATGGGTCATAGGCCAAGAATTTGCCATATACATTTTTGTAATGTAGATTTGTTGAGCGTTTAAAACTGCCTATAACAAAAGGAATCCTGTAAACAAACAAAATAACCGTTTCATGCCTTTTTCTTTTATGTTCAACTGACCCTGTTTGTAAGCCTTTCCTGTTTCAAAAAATATCATTTCGAAAAGGTTTTGTGAAAGGAGCACACATGGACTTACAAAGACTGTACACACGCTACCTATTACAATGAATATGTTCTCAGTTTCAATAATAACAGCGCAACATTTTTTCCGAACTTGAACACGTTTTTTTTTTCAGACATACAGCTTAGGTTTTTCGTGTAACCCTTTTCTCTTTTTAATTCGTTTGATATCTGTACAAAATTATTTGTAGTTTTAGTTCTGGTTATACGCTGCGAGAATGAAGGATGTACTTGAAACTTAGTCTACCTCTTCAGATTATTGTTGCAGGCAAACTTCTAATAAATAAATTTTAATGTGTTTTCAACTTCCCTATATAGGCCAATTATGTACATTATACAGGTATACATGTGTTCTAGTTCTGACTAGGGAAGGGAATTACTGACAATAAGTTAAAGAGTTTGTTACAAGTGCCTTCGGAATTCAACATTCTGGAAAAGTATTGTTCACAGAGGTAGTCTTCATGCTTCGAAGAATTAAACGATAAATAACGAAAAATCTTTGGAATAAAGATATTCCCTTGTTTTGATGCTATTATATGGCATTTAAGGTAGGTGAATCAGAAAGAATCATCCTTCCCTTTCTTCAACTTTGTGCCCGTTTCTTTTAATATTCTCATTCATAACTTTTCCCTTGCAATTTTTGCCATTCACACAGGCAGATCCCAGGCATTTTTCAAGGTAAACTATGAAGAGGTACAATGAGCCGCTAGAGAATCGGAATCAGATGGAATTAATGGACTAAACATTTTAACGGAAACTTTTAACCGCTATATTGTTTTACATAATACGTTTGAAACGAATGCTTTACTCTCCACCAAATTACCAATCTAAAAGTAAGTAAGATAATATTTTCCTCTCAAAACTTGAAGATAACAACTTTGTGGATTGTTATTGCTACTATTGCACACGTATATGCAAAAGCAATAAAGGAAATGTTCCCTTTCGTAGATTATTTTTATTGTTATTTTCATGTAGAAAGACCTCTGGATAGAAGATTTTCATGTTCGAAAAAATAATATGTAATAATAATATTGCCCGACTGCTCAGTCTGGTGAAAGTGAATACACGTATGTTTGTGCCATTGGAAGCGAAAGTCGCAAACAAAAATGATGATGTCTTCTTTTACGCTCTTCTTTGTGGTCTACTCAAGTGCTTTCTGACGTTTTTACGGTAAAGTACAATGAGCATCTTTTTTAGTATCTTTATGCAGTTGATACATAATTCAGGAGAAATTTCGGTTGCCTCTTCTGCCATTACTCTCGTACTTGCACAAAGCAGCGCCATTATTATTGTTGACTCACCATACATACAAACCATGGATGGATCCTCTTGTTCTGTTTATGCCTAACTTGCTTTTATTTGCTACTAGCTAGGTTCCATCAACTACACCATTACACCACCCAACGTTCGTTTTGCTATGCTGTCATATGAAACCTTCCGCTATATATGTTAATAGGCACATTATTATGAGATTTCTCTCATCATCTTTTCTTCATTCTCCTCTATTTCTTCCTCTTCGACAAATGCTTAGAAAAGCATGGCATGAATGTCGCTACCGCAAAGCTTATAAAAACAGTCTGGCGAATAGTTTTCATGTCATCATGACAGGTTACTTTTGCATTCCTCAACAAAAACATTTTGAAACTCTACACATCATCCAGCGTAATAATGAGTTGTAAGTGCTACTTTGAAACCAGAGGTGATATGACATTTTAGATCTGGAAGTACTTTTCGTGCTCTCTTATACCGAACCGGCATAAATGTAATAATAGTTAATAGTTCATAAAGCATATACCAACGGGTAACACTGCAGTCATTCTGAGATAGTAACATAGAGAAAATTTCCTTTCCGTACATTATTTACCAAGCAAGTACCATTTGAAGTTTGGATTCAGAATTTCCTACCGTTAAAGACGCAAGTGCTTCAGTATTTACTGAGGCTCTTTAAAAATGTACGAATGTTCTTTCATCATGCTCTTTGAGGCAACGACATAATATGAACGCTAAAAAGTCAATAGTGAGTAACACACATAAGTCATTCCCTTTCTTTATTAGCCATCTTCGTCAACGCAGCCTTTTGTTTGTACTTTTTGTAATGGAAGTAGTGCTCAATAAAAAAATTAAATTGTTGCTTTGGTTTCAACTTCACATTGCAAAGTAAAATCATCAATTGCGAATGTTCTTATGTTCTAAGAGTGAAAATTCTGTTATACAATCAATACAGCTTGTGTCCTTGGAAATAGTTTTCACTGAGCATTTTCATCCGTCCAAATAAGATGTCCTAAACATTTTTTTGAAAATTCGAAGAAGTCGTCATACCTAATTGGATTATTGAATTTAAAACCTTTAGTATAAATTGTTTCAGACAAGACTTGATATCCTGTTTATAGCCAGTAAGCCGATTTAAAAAACGTGAAATTTCTATTGCAGTATTATACAGGACTGATGATTTTATATGATGGAGATTGTTCCTTTTACCATTATAACTATTGCGTGCTAAAAGGATTAACTTAATACACGAAAAGAACATTATCGACAGAGCACGTTTATCCATTCTGCCTAAGAAAACGAGAAAAAACGTCTGATTGTGAGACGTTTTTATCCGTTTTCAACGATAAGAGTGGTCATAATCTTGAAGACAAGGGCATGATTTGGAAGATTCTCCAGACAAATAACCATTATGATTGAAGATCTCATTACTACAAAATGCTTATATAAAATAATAAAAGCAAACCTTATACTTACAAAAATGTATACAGTAGGGCCTCAATCTCAATCATAAAGTGTTCTGGTTCTAGTGCATCGCACATATATATCCACATGTTATTTTTGTCGTCATAAAACTATACTTAGTCCGAAACACATACATAAGAGTAGATGTTTTTCGTAAGAAGTGTAAGATAGAGGAAGTAATGAAATTCTACGATTTGGTGACCTTAGAAAATGTTTGCTGAACTTGTTGAGCATGCACAATGATGCTATTTAAGGAGGAAGAGCAGCAAAAACCAGAAAATGGGAGCGTACACAGCAGGAAAAGCTAAGTAGGGAGTGAACGACACCAAACATGGTAAGAGCCGAGTAACTTTTACCAATCAAAACTGTACGATACGATGATGCGCGTACTATTATCCACTGAACGGAAATTCAGACGCGACCAAACCGTGACTAGAAAGCAATAATGTGAAACTTGCAAGGGTTTCACGGAGAATATGTCAACAAGATATTGAATTGGATATGAATGTACAATAAAATACAGCGGACACAAAACCAAAAAGAAAACTTAAAAATACAGGATAGAATCACAAATACAAAAGCTTTCTTAGAACATATCAAAAAACCCCGTTTAGAGTAATAATATGGAAAAATGCTGTTTAAAGAATCTTCCATACTGAATATGAAGGAAATAGTTAAATCCATGAATTTTGAATTGGTATAAATACTGTACTGCTTTATATTTCATAATTTAATTTTATAAAAGGTTTATACATAATTTAAAATATTCAGTTTCTTGTTCTTCCAGGTTGTACTTTATCCACTGTTATTTTTAAATACGCTGACAAAACTTTCGACTGTCCTTTCACCAAGTCCAACATTCTCACAATTTCCCATGCTTCAAATGGGCATGTTTTGTACATCTCATAGCACTCGTTTCTACTCTTTAGCTTTTTCCAAAAGCTTACGGCTTTCCAAAATGGATCCTGGCAGATAAAAAGAAGAAAACAAAATTAACTCTGAAATGTTGTTCAAAGCTCAACTAGTAGTACTGCAGGTTTGTAATAGGGACACGCTAATACGTTCCAGGTAAAACTATAATGATACGCACATGTAAGGAATGTTGTTGTTTTTAAGGTACACGAAATGAATTAATGTAATGTTAACTACATTTGGCAGTTACCTGTGGGACATCATGTAGATTTCGAGCCTTTCGTTTTCCTTTTATGGATGGTGTAATTACCTGAGCACGTTCTCTGCTATAGTTTCTTTGGAGAGACTTTTGTGATCTATCGTTGAGAGATCTGGAGCCCATAAATGGAAGAAAAGAAGAGAGAAAACTTGGAAGTAAGCTGTCGCGACTTGCTGAAGAGTCTTTAACAGACTCTTCCTCTTCTTCTTGCTTTAGATCTTGCATCATTTGTGAGATCTCCAACTTCTCTCTCAGAAATTCTCTGTCCTCATCCTCATCTCCCAGAGGATTATTTCTATACTCCAAACTATAGTCATCACCATCACCAGCATCTACATCATCATGATCCACATCCAGTAATGGAGATCTTAAGTGGTGAGGGTAATCTTCCAAGTCATCAGAATGAAGATGATCTTTTCTTCCAGGGTAGGTTGTTGATTTTATTAGCCCCGTTGGTATTTGGAAGATCTGAATAATTGGCCGCTTCAATTTTGCAGTGCTACAAGGAATGTTGTAATAAACACATTAAATAGTTGTGAAACAAGATAAAATGAACACACTACTTTCCATTTCCATACACCATAATATACCATTTTACTATACTTGTACTTGAATGTTGGCTATCAAATGCATATAACTAAAACGTAGTTTTGGTGTTTTAGCATAGAATTTACTTTTACACTATCAATATCATGCATACCTACATTAATTTCATAGGGCTAACAAGCGTAATTCCTGAAATCTCAATTTTTGCCATTCAGAGTTTTGACTTGTCTTTAAGATTGTAATTACACTTTCGTGTAATTTCAATTTGTATTTCTGAACTTTAAAGGTCAGTCAATGAAATCATTGAAATTGTTCTAGCTAGCTCTCCGCAGGGCCATCACGTATAGCAATCTAGTGGCCCGGTAAATGCTCACATTCTCAGTTTTGAAACGCAAATATAGAGTTTTAAAAGAAGGAATGTCTTCGACATGATTAATGAGGCGAACTTATTCTTCTTCTGACTCCACGTTGTTCTCTCTCTAATTTCATTCACACTCACTAATTGACCTACAGAAGCAGCTGTTGGCTGTCAGAGAAAGTGAGGAAACTCTTCCACTCAACCCAAATTCCCTTCGGGAAAAGTAGAAAATATAGGTATAATTTATATAATGTAGAGGCTACATTTAATAAAGCGATTATACTCTGCATAGGCCAATTTCTCACAGCAGTAAATCATAAAGCTATCATTGAATAAGGACAAGTGGTCGGGACGGGAGAGGATCTTCCTGCTTTCCACGTCATGATGTATTACCTATATTCTGCTTTTTCAGTTATGTATGTAGGCATTTCATTCAGTGTCAATGTGATAAATGTGAATGGAAATACAAAATATACATGCATCATTCTCTTGCATAAAGATGGAGAAGTTTTACTTACTGTTGCACTGTCGTTGCTGACGCAGTTGGTGAGTCGTAATGAACTGCCCTTAAAAGTTTGATGTAAGCAACTCCCAATTCGGTTGCGTTAAAGGAGATGTGTCGTTTAGTGATGGAGTCGTCTTGATAAATTGTGCAAAGGAGTTTGGGAAAGCACAATAACTGATTGTCTAGAGATCGTATTTCAGCAAGGACGCTGCCTGGTATTCCCTTCTCTGTAGTGTCATTGGCACTGATGCTGGTGCCATGGCTTATTGGAGAAGAGGATGACAATGAGGGTTTTGATGGGGATCTCTTATGAGTGACAGCCGACACATCTACAAAAGGAAATGAAATAAGAAATGTTCTTCACGGCAATTTGTTACTGGAAATAGAATATCCCTATTTTACGTCTTTACGTAGGTATTTTAAATGCGCCATTTTCCTAAGCAAATTCCTGAAGTAGATGTATTCAGTAACTTAAAAGCTAACAAACAACTAATTCAACTTCAAAACTAATATGATAAGCTGTAAATTCTTCTTAAAAGATTAGTGATCCTAACTTCACTTTCTGTAAACCAGCGTAGCTTATTCCCTCAACAAGCATTGCAGCACCCGAAATTATTCGACATAATCCGCATCACACTAGATACAAAGTCAAAAAATGGAAAATCGTTTCACTTGAAACATTTGCTTTTACGATCAGTAGATATTTCTAAAAATTATAAGAGAGTCTTGTTTGGGGTTTCTTGACTCAGAGTAATATTCCGTACATTTAACATTCTAACAACTAATTGTACAGTAAACTTCAGAAAAACTAGAGGCATCTCTAATCCAAATGACTGCCTGACTGTTCAAAAAATCATTGTACGTATGCTCTCATGATTATATCTACAGAGGTTTTATTTAGTTTATTATACCTGGATTCCAGAAAATGTTGAAACAAATAATTGCAAAGTAAACCTTCCATTTGCAGTCAACTCGAATTTTTAATTTCATGGTTTCAATTTAGACGTTACTTAAGTACAAAGGATACTCTGAGAATCAAAGCAAATTAACATGAAACTGAGAGAGCATTAAAACCAGTCTTATTACGAAATTCACCACACACAGTCTCTGCACAACTAGTTCCCAGGAGCCAAGAACGAGAAAATATACTAAATTAAAACACAAAGATGACAGTTACACATACACGTGCAATTTTCATCTAAAACGTTTGGCAAGTAAATGATGTCCGAGTCACATTTTGTCTTTGTCCACGAAAAACATTCTAAAATGAAAAAAAGCTAACAAGCCATTCAAAAATTAATGTGAACTGTGCGATTGTGTTATATAAATACATGAAGTTGAAATGCAAGACATGACCAAATGGCTGTGATACACAGTATCTGTCAATTTTGTAATAGACATGCCGACTGACTATTTTTCAATATCCCTTTATTCCCTTTACATCGTAATTAAGGACAAAAGTCTGCTCTCACTTTTCATAACAAACCTAAAGCTACATAAGTGCTGTAGGCAATGATATGTAGCCAATTTTTACAGGTAGAGCGAGCACGCACTTCCTATTTTGATGAAATGAAGTGCTATTCAGTTTAGGAAATACGTGAGTCACTCATCATCAAAGAACTTGAAAAATGCTTTGATCAAAAAACCTGTATGACTGCGTGATATATGAACTCAGGAAAAAAGCCAGAAGCTGGTAGAAAATGACAGGAGAGATAGATGATCATTGAAATGTAATAGTGACATGTTAGGTATGATGAGATGAGGTAAGAAGCATCGTTTTTCCTTTGTTATTCAAACTATTATAAAATATCTTACCTTACAGAATTTCCGCACAATAGATGGGTGTGCGTAACGCTTTCTGCAGAAAGGAAGCGGAATGATGACGTAAGTTGTAAAAATGTAGAATATCCGTTTAGAGACAAACTGTGAAGGGAACCATCAATGAACAGAATTGATACATAATGGCTTTTACATTGATCTTGAATGTTTAATCTCCCGAGCTATCTTGATTACTTCAAATTATTTTCTATACGAACTGTTATGAAAATTTATATAATAATACTTCTTACTCAAGTCTTATTACCGTATCATGATGGGGCGTGTAGTATCATAAAGGGTATATAAGAAACTTTTTTGTGAAAGAGTGAAATGATGAAGCAGGAGCTTTTTGTCAAAGTGTTTTACTAAATTTCTCTTCTCTTGCTGTTTTTGCTTTGAAATTTCTGTTTGTACAATCGAGTATAATTTTTAGGGAGGTCGCAACCTTAATTTTCAACGTAAACGTCATGTTACATATTACCGAGATTGGCAAGAAGGAACGATCGAAATGGAAAGAAGGAATTCACACATTTATTACTAAATTAGCAAAATGTACCATACATTACTTACGGATAGTAAACTGGCAACACGTGTATGGGGAATTTTACAGGTAGGATAAATTCTTCCGTAGTCTAGACTGTACTTTACGGTCCTTTTGTATCTTGTTTGTTCAGCTCGTTAGGTCCAAGAGCTGTCTGGAATATTATGTTATTTAAATTTAATGATGAAAGATCGAGTGCATCATACTTTCAAAAGAGCTTTTATAGTTGGCTGTTTTAAAAGATAACGAAGGTAATATACTTTTGAAAGCTGTATGACAGCACATGATTACCAAAAGAATTAAACTGTCTCAGTAATTGAATGCATCATTAAGGGTAAAAATTTGCACAAACTTCAACACATTTTTTTATCCCTGTCCAATTATATTGCAAACCATTTTTTTGAGTTTCGAGTGTTCACTGGTCACAAACTCAATGAGTCCAAATTATGTTTGTTTTTCTTCATCCTTGACGAGATTCAAACAAGTTCATGGAAGCATGATGAGTGCTAGTACTAAAAGTAAAAGCAGCCCTGAATGATTCGGTTAAAAGACAATTGGCTTATATCGTCTGGTGAATTTTGCTACTCTTCTAAGTACACTGTTCTATTACATACATGTTGTAGGAGTTTCCGTAAAATTCTAAATAAAGCCACTGTTTGATAAATACTAAAGTTTTCTCTTAACAGGACATTGACGTACTTAAGGTCCCGTCCCATCTCTCTGACATTATCTGACTTAGCTGTTTTACTTATTGGCTACCATGAAAAAGTTGTATGTGGTTGAAAAACATTACTGTAAGCCTTTTGACCGAAGTATTTACATATCAGATTATTATTCGCAGTTTTATATTTTTCGAGAGGCTAACTATAGACACGAAATTAAAAATGATGCTGACTTGCTAAATTTAGCAATTAATGAGACTAGAAATTTCAAGTAATACCCAATTTTTGCAAATCATTGTATTCCAGGAACAAGAATTTTTCACCACAATTTTGATCGCTACTAAAAACATATATTTCGTTTAATATCATTTACAACAAAATTTCTCCAATTATTACAAGTCTGGATATTTTAGCCCACGAAAGTTTTATCATGAGACTCCAATTTACTCTTTCAAAGTACCGTTGCATTAACTATTGAATTTTATCAAGTCAATGACCAAATTTACGTTTTTACCAATTACCATCATTACCTGAAAATTCAAAGAATACACCATGTTAGCAAAATTAGCATACTTGAACATTTAGACTTGAAACGAAGTTATATGTTAGAAAATGCTATGAATGAAACAAGTAAGCTGTTGGAAACTTTGAACACGAAACAAAGTATAGACGCATACCCTTGAATTCCTTATGTAAAAATGAACAACAGTTTGGTAATTACTAGCTTATATACCCAAAGACCTGTGAAAGCTTCTTGATATCAAAATTCCAAAATGAAAAGTAGCAGCATACAAATGCTTATATTATTATTGATCCTAGGATTTTTTCACAAGTTTTCACTGTACGCTTTTCTTCTCATAATATTCTAAGAGTGAATGCGACATGAAGAGGGAGGGCCAAACTCATAAGTCCTCTCTTTCCTTTTTAACAAGGGGTGACGTCTTCGTCTTCCTTGCAAAAAGTTGGAACAGAAGAAAATCTGGGAAAGATTATAACGAACTGGAATTTATGTCGTGAATAGTAGATAGTAGATAATGCAAACAAATCCCTTGCACTTTCTTGCCTTTGTTTGCCTCTCATGTAGTTTATTACTAGTTACATATCTTGGGAAACTTCCAAAAGGAACAAAAACATTTTTTTAAGAAAACATGGATGTTAAATAGGTGTGTACATAGTAAGTTACTTACCATCAACAACCATACCATGAATCTCTGCCTACTGAGTGGAAGATCTAACTCAGTCACTGAACAATACATACTGCGGGACAACATCGTAACTGGAGATGTTATTTTCCAGACAGGAAATCTATTATGAGGGCAAACAAAGCGATACCAGTTACAAAAATAAACATTATTGGTTCCCACTCCCTCTTTAGACAGAAAAACTTCCTCCGATTTTCGGAGAACATAAAAACATTCAGAAGGACATGGCTTTATGACAGATAGAATAGCAAAACTTGGCATTAAGTACAAGACAAAATGGGCTGAAATCATAAAACTGCGGCATAAAAACGCAGGTACTGCTTATGCTTTTTTAACTGTAGTTTGACGAGAGAAATGAAATTCTGATATGGTACAAAAAGTGCACACTTATAAAAGTATCATTCGACCTTTGTGGCTAGAAGTATATATACATGTATAACATACTGAATGCAAATATCAAATAAGAGCCAGAGAGATGAAATCCACATGGCTTTCCTTAAATTATGGTTTGTATGACTAACACTTTAAATTTTTTTAGCCTACGAGCCACTTTACCGCAACTCTTATTGTTACAATTATCTAGATTTTGTAAATACAATGTTTAAGTTAATTCTTTGCCAAAATTGTAACAAGCTAACCAATAGAGCATGTCTCAAATTAAAAACGTTTTGTCAAAATAATTTAACAACTTGATTACATTAGATTTTTTATATCACTGTATCATAAATTTATCAGGCAGACAAACCAATTTCTATTGTTGTTTAATTTAATTGTACTACTACCATGTTTATTTGGGGGAAAACATAAAAGTGATATATTAGTCAATACATCAATTGTTTCGGATAATTGAGCTTTCATCAGAGAACCTTATCAAAACTTATGCTCATCATAGAAAATTGAACATTTCCCTCTTATTCATCTCAATTTATCTGGGAATGTTTTTATAAATGTCATTTCAAATTAAAACTTAGATTCAAGTACAGAAATACGCAAGTTGAGATAAGAAAAATAGAGATGGACAAATGCCGGCGCACCGCAACCGCAATGGTCAATTAGCATAGAATAATTATGTAATTTTGTAATTATCGTGAAAAATTCGTCATAAGTCAAAATAATATGCGTACGAGTGAAAACTATGTCTAATCAAATTCCAATAATTACGTGTACTTCTGATTATATTATTATCGACTGTCATATCGCCTTGTCACAGTTGTCAACCTCATGTAATTACATGGATGCCTTGTGACATAGCTCGAATAAGGAAATTTGTCGTAAGCATGTGTGCTCTCACACGTGTGCACAAAGCTGCTAAGATAACCCTTGGGCTAGTTTTACAATATGCTTCATACTAACGAAAAGAATGAAAAGATGCCTACAACAAGCAACATGTAACGCATACATAAAGCAACCATTTTGCTTCACGGGTGAGGCTTGATGAATTAAAGCAACAATGTCCAACAATAAGCTTGCAATGAAGCTTCATAGCTTCGAAAGATAAGCTATGTACTTGTTGGACAATGTTATTCCTTGAACTTGCAGGTTTAAAAATTCACCATCTTAAAACTTGCGTTGCAAGTTTCTATAGACGAGGGTGGATAGGAAGTCAACTCATCGTCCTGCGGCGATTTAAATCTTTTCTCTTAGGTGTGTCGTACCTACACACAATACGAAAACTGAATGAAACGCATCATAACCAACCCTAGTCACATCGTGCGCGTCCGACAGAGGTTACAAAGTCAAGCTAAATACTACCTCCGCCAGAAGAATGTAGACAGCAACTCTGACTAGCAAATTATCATTGCATATTACTTTCATTTATACTGCGCTTCCAGCAATAATAACAATATATGGTCAGCTCTTGTATAGCCACAATAACCACTTTCTCATCATAAAATGATACTTGATACGAAATTTTAACCTTACATGCGCGATAGATACTATAATTCCAGGAGGAACCAGTAATGACTACATAGGCGTGGGCATAGTATTATGCAGTATATAGCTTATATTCTTCAGTGCTCACAGAATACAATATGTTCACCCAAACATGCTCATGTAACATAGTTGTATAATAATGTTTGTTTATGATAGTGACCATTTAAAGCGTCAAAGCATCATCATCATTATCAGGAGACAGCAGGAATCATGAGATGTGTGACTTTACCCGTGCCAAGTCTAAGTTGTTACACCCTTTTATACAGGCACACGTAAATATGCTGGCTGAGATTTTTTTGTGCCTGCAAATTGTAAAGCTGTTGAGTTGTTTTTAAAATTCAGGATATTTTTCTGGTGGGGTATTTTTATCAGTTTACCCGATAAATTTTCTGGCTTCAAATAAGTTTTCTTCCACCGTAGATTTACATAATATTTTACTAGCCCCAAACAAACGGAGCAATTATCTTGATGAGACAGACAGGGCCAAACGTTTATTTACACAAGCTTTCAAGACACTGTTCAATCAAACCCATCAAAAAGTGAGTACAAGAAGACTTGTTTATGATTTTTTAATAGGTATCTGTGAAGGATTTTTGTTTAAGCACATTCATCACGGTATTATAATATTGTAAACAAAATAATGTTTTATTGCACTGTCATGAAAAGCTATTCATGCATAGTGCTTGTATGAATTTGTTGCTCGATGTGTGTAACTACTCATAAGAAACATTCCACAAAATCGTACACAAACGGAACTGTGAGCTGTGAAAAATGGTTTACTTCAGATGCATACCGCATAGACAGTCATAATTTTTTGTTTCGTGTCATTAACTGATAAGAAATATGTTTCTACAAGTTAGCCAGTTATATAGGGTTATTTTTAGTTTTCCATTCATAATGTGCAAGGTGTAAAAATGTGTATACTAATCTTGGCACAAATTCGAACGGATATTTTTGTGTTACAAATGTTCTTGGGAACTGTAGCTTGTCGAGGCAAATTTATAAATATATATTTTCGTATTTTTTCCAGATTTTGACAAATCGTGGTCCACTTTGTAAAGACGAGGAGATAATTTCACAATGGCGAGTTCAAATCCAGTGATGTCCATCGTGTGGCTTCTTATATTAATTTTTCTATCATTTTGGGTGGCTGGGGTCTGTGCAGGGCTCTATATTCTTTTGTACTGCATCGAAGCGTGTATACCTGACCTAAAGGTAGGTGTAAACCTATTTAATTACTAATTGCAAATGTAGAACTTGAGTAGTTTTATAAGGGATTCTGATTGACTCAGTGTATAAAAAGAAACGAAATATGATCCTTAATAGTATATAAAGCTGAACTACTATATTGTATGTAATTACAGGATATAAATGAGATACTGATGAAAGGTGTTCAGTTTCCTAACATGTGTGCACAGAATATGCTTTCCGGAGCGTCATTCTAGCTGTTCCAGTCTCCGTTGGACAAATTTCCTTCGACAAACAGTATGAGTGCAACGTACTATGTACACTTTTTTCTAGACTACAGCCACAAATTGTGCAGCGATACGAATGCAAAATATGGTATATAGGGGCTAAATAACAAAATAGAATATAATACGTTTTTACTTATTCACCAACTCAATATACCAGAATAATAAATATTTTTATGTAATTTGTTACATTTAATCATTCGGAATTGTTTCAATTTTAAAACTGTTCATTTATAGTTCAGGGAATTAAGTTTATGTTTCATTCTAGCCAACGCATTTACATTTACTATGAAGCTTTAGTATCCGGCCTCCAAATAATATTACCCTTTATAATTTATCGTCTTTCATCGTAGCAAACGCAGCAAAAGAATTCCGTCTGACTGAAAATAAATTAATGTTTGTTACATACTTCCATCCACCTAATAATACAATTAAATAGCCTTCTCAATAATGACATTTTAACTTTAGCTACTAGGTATATCACATTGCGGGTGCTGTGTTGAGGTCTTAGGAAACCTATGTGAATTGACAGATGCAATAATTTTTGATACTGGATAATATTTTTGCAAAAGTCATCATTGTCAATTGCGAACCATCAGAGTTTATGGAAATTAAATGTAAGTTCTAATTGGTGAATTTTCTTTTGTTAATCACAGATGTCTGTATTTATTATTTATTTAGCATTTTCCAAAAGAACTGTGAGTTCATTTACAAAAGGGTGAAACAAATGTTGTCTCATTTAAAATTATAATATTCAGGTCCCAAAACATATTTACTTATCATATAGTACAAATTAAGCTAAGAGTTAAATATTTTTAAAAACCCAAAACATGACCAAGTGTATACTTTTAATACTATTCACAAGAGAGACATTAAAGAGATCTAACTACACATTTCAAGAATTTATACTGCTTCATACCTCAGTTGAGACAAAGAAACATTACAAGTTTTAACAATTTTATTCTCTCACGCACAGTTCAAAGTTATGTAACTATAAGTATGTATAGTATATAGTATAGGAACACCAAACGTCATGCTAAATGATTTACTCTGTGTGTGTGAAATTGAATAATTGCAACATATTTCTAAAATTAGCAAGTAGGGGATCATGTGCACTTTTTGTACCAATCGTATTTATGCATTTTACAATCCCCAATATGGATACCCAGGAAATACATTCGGTTTTATTCCAGTGTGAGGAAGATACGGATAGGCGCCGCCATGTGGACCTGGCCCCTTCAAAGGACTTTGATATACTGTCGGACTACTATTATATGGCCCAGCGTGCTTGATTACGATTCTTTCATTTTCTGATGATTCGTCGCTGTCACTGCTATTACTATTATTGTTTCCTTTCTTTGTTCCTTTCCTTCTCTTATTATTGGAGGAGTTTCGTACTCTCGAAGTGTTCGCTTTTACTGGAGGTTTCCTTTTCTTTGTATTCTTGTAACGCGTTTTCGATCGACTCGCATTTTCGGCCAAATAAGTTTTATTTAGGTTCTCCAACATAGTTTTCTCCTCTTCACTTTCTCTACTTTCTTTATTTTCTACCGAAGAAGACGGAGAAGGCGTGAGCCATGCCGGGACAGAGTCCTGTGATGCAAGCTTGTCCATTGTGTCGTCTGTAATTTCTTCTGTATCTAAAGTAAGAGTTTCAGCCATTCCATGCAAAACCATGTTCTCCGTGGTAGTAGATGGAGTAGTGGTACTAGTAGTCGTGGTTGATGTAGTGTATGGTTTAATGTATGAGTCAAGCCTCCCCGGAACAGCCCCAACCATTTGTGGCCCTTTATTAGTGTATGACGAGAATACAGAGTATGGGGATTGTGGAATTGCCGACTTGAATTTTGAGAGATGAGTGGGGGAAGGGTTAGCTGGCTCAGGGCTAACACTTGAAGGGACATCAGACAAAGGATTAGGCGAAGATTGAGAAGTTTTTTGTGATGCCGCAGAGGATAACTCGGCATTAGAAAGTTGTTGCCGCAGTAAATAAGCATTTTGAGCATTGAAGAAATTGTCAGAGGAGTCCGTGGTAATTAAACCGGAGGAGTGTAGAGAAAGTTTGGGGATTAGACCGCCATTTTGTCTGATGTAGTTTTTCAGTTGTTCGGTGATTTGATCAGCATCAATTTTTTGACCGTTTTGTATTAGTTGGAATGTCTGTAGCCTGTCAATGGGCTTCATTTGTTGTTGATGGGACTGCAGGTTATCTGAAGAAAGTAGGCCAGTTGTATGAAGGGAAACTGGTTGATGTTTTATAATGACATATGAAGGAGATATTTCAAGAGGCTGCTCGTCATTGTTATCTGTTGTAAGTGTTAAGCCACTTAATTTAAGTGTAGGCTTTGGTTTATTAAAGGATGCTGCTGTTAGTAGGGTCGCCATTGAAGGTGGTTTGGGCACCTCTGACTCCTCTTGTTCGACATCCAGCTCCTCACTACGCTCTAACCCCTCTGTTCTCAGCTCTGACATGACGTTTTTATTTTTCTTGAGATTTGAGTGTGCAATTTTCCTCTTGTGTGATTTGTTTTTAACTACCACTGCATCGACAGGAGCTCCTTTCCTATTACTTAAGATCCGCTTCTCAGAACTGATGACTTCTTCTGTTGAGAAGGAAGACCGTTGGCCTAAATCAACTACAACGACTTCGTCCTCACCTTTATTATCCTTTTCCGATGAGAAGTCGTCATCATCGGTGAATTCCTTTTTGTAATCCCGTTGCGAGGATGATGACTCTTCTGAATCCTTTCGGGGTAAATGTTTACACAATAAATTTCAAGCTCAGTCAAGCGCAAAGTGGTACGGTTTCTATCATCTCCGTAAATTGCTTGTTGCTCATTAATTATTTATTTACCTTACCTCACTTCCACCAAGTCGAAAATTGATCTCTACTTTCTCTCCATTCGGCAGAACGTGCATAATCTTTGTTGAAGGCCGTGGCTTCTTCCTTTGTGGCCTTCTGGTGGTTGTTGTAGTCGTGGTGGTGGTGGTGGTCGTTGTTGTTGATGTTGTTGAAGTTGCGGCTTCCAGCCCAAGTTCATGAGAAACAGCCTCGGCTGTATCATCATTAAGTTGTATGTCCGTACGGATGGAACTGATCATGTCTAGTATTTTGTTGTACTCCAACGGGCATCCATTATAAATATAGTCACACTGCTTGGGGTCCTTAAGTCGTTTCCCAATGTTTACAGCAGTATGATATATATCAGCATCGTGTTCCTATAAGGAGCAAAATAGTGCTTGACTATAATTACCATTGCATTACGAGTAAAAATCACGCTCCATAAAAAGTAATGACTTGTCTATAGACATGAAGAACATACAGCACTTTCCCCGTGAATACCGTCATGAGCGTCATGTTCGCCATCCCTGGAAGATGCTTGATCAGCTCTCCCTTGTCTTCCATTATGGTTTAGTTTAAAAGATTCTAACAGCTCGGAAAAGTCAGAGAAAAAATCGTTGCTTGAAAGTGGCCAACTACGATTAAGTCTAACGCTATACTCATCAGTCATACTCCTCGCCATTTGTCTCATCTCTTCCAGTTCTCTTTCTGTGGATTCAGCACCATCCTCACGATCTTTCCCAAAGCTGATCTCAGGTAACCAAGAGGTAAAATATGAAGTGAGCTTGGCAGTGAGAGATTTGTTTGAGTTGTTTTTCTTCTTCGTTTCTCCTGGAATTTTGGAACTATCCATTCTTGTGATGGACGCATGTGATGATGGCATATTGCCGGTAGAGCTGAATTTCTCCTTGGATTCAGCCTCCGCGCTAGCCGCTATTCCCATTCGGTCAACTTTCTCCATTGAAATGGAACTATCCCCCACCACTCTGGAATCCAAGCCTCTTGACGTGTACTCAGGGGAATCTGCTAGCTCAACGGAGGCGGACATGGCTGCAGAACTGACTCTTTCAAAAGAAGAATGATGTTTTCTGTCAGGATTGTGAGGAGAGAAGGGCCACACGAGCTCTCCTTCTACTTCATCTTCTGTTCGTAACCTCTCCTCTTCCGCACCTTCTTGAGGTCTATTATGGAAACAAATTCATCTAAGCATACTTCAAAAAGACACTAAAAATCAAATAACGTGGAAGAAAGTACAGGAAACGTGATAGAGCTCGTTTCATTTTTCTATACAAGTTGTAAAGTTATATGGAGTGCCACATAGAGAAACTTGATAAATCTTTTAAGGATTATTTTCACACATTATTTAAACTAGTTTCTATATCTTGATAAAATGAAAAGAGATTAAGTATAACCAAATCATTAGCAACTACAAATTTATTGACTATTTTTATTTAAAAATAGGCACATACAACCAGTTTGATTGTGACTATCAACAGCCAGTCTGCAATTAGACATTGAAATATTCATCGAGCACTATGCGTCTCCATTGTGTGCAATAAAGCAATAAAATTCATGTACACATCGTTAGCTAACAACTTACATATTTCAAAGTTCAAATTTGGTCTAAGGAAGCGTTGCAGTTTTCCCTTTCCCTTCACGTTCTGGCTATATAACAAATTACGTGGAATGGTCGTTTACTTTTGATTGCATTGCTTCAAAAAATCTCATAAATTTGATAGGAACAACTATGACATTATGAAAGTTGTTGTGTCATAAAAGTGCATTATGCATCATGAATCATGCATCTAGGTTCTAAGCTGCATTGTCAAGTTTTTTATTGCTAAAAACTTTTTAAAAAGTCACAAACTAATTTTTAACTTTCCCTGTTGGTCGATACAAGGTAAATATACAAACTAATGATGCAGCAATTTTTTGATATTTCTGCATGTAAAATTGGCATCCAACGTGAGTTTGCTAGCTGTTGATAAAATTACAAAAATGATTCCTAATATTTGCTGCTCGCTGCTCTACAACGGATGCTTCTCGAGAAACCAGGTGTGCGGTTTTTGCCTACAAGTTCCTCACTTATATCTTAATGTAATATGCTCATCAGTTCCAACAATACAATTTTCAAATTTCAGGTTGTTGTAGCCATAAATCGATGAATAATGTAAGATTGTAGGATCGAGGTATAAATGTACATACATATAGCAGAATAAGTGAAAGTTAAACTCACGGCTTTATATTGCGCATAAGTTCCAGATAACTTCGCACAAAATTGCTCTTGTTGATTCCAAACGATTTATCAGAGTCCACACTGAGACCGCACAAGACTTTGGGGAAACATTTCATATGATCTATGGCTTTAATTTGCCGCAATAGCTCCAATCGAAACATTTCCTTGTTCGCCCGACCATTCCTTTCACTTTCACCTGAAAACGCTGATCCTTTACCCCTTCTCAAGCTTCTTGGTACATTTTCAATGCTGGCTTTAGGGCCTGCCCTACCGGATCCTTGAGCTGGTAACAAGTGGCTTGATATCATATCTGCATTTGCAAAAAATGGCAGCCTTATTAGTGTTTTATATAAAATTGTACATACAATAAAGTGCAAGTTCACTTCGCACTCAACACATTAGTATGAGTTTGTAAGTAAACGAGCTATAACGAAAAATTTCTTTAAAAGTAGGATATTAGAGTAATAAGACCATCATATAAAAATTTATATATTGATAAATTTTTCATAGATAGTTTTTGCTTTTTTACTGAAACCCCTTTTATTCCATTTAATAGTCTAAGAGAAAACTGATAGTTTACATTCTTGTAAAAAAATGGCATGAAAAATGGGCCAGGATGAAAAAAGTTTTCCTTGAGGACATTTGTCTACAGGCTATATAGAACGGAAAAGCTCCTATGAAATTTCCATCAGTAATTTGTGTTACCTGAAGGAGCTGCTGCCACAGGCACTACTTGGAACAGACCACATTGTAGAAGCAGTATAGTATGAAATATTCTGAAGATAAGCTGGAGTGAAGAAATTGACTTCAGAGGGGTTGGGCACTCCGTATTGCTGTGACACGAACAAATATTTGACAGCCTCATGCTGTTTGCACTAAAAATCTAATATAAGGATTATTTATTGGTTTCAGCAACGTATATTTCAAAAGTATTTCACGGTAAACTTATGGCACTATAATAGCTCATTAATTCCAAGTTTTAAAGAAAACAAAAGTAAATGCATTTTGATGTTGGTTCTTCTGGCATTAGAAGTCTGTTTAGCTTAAACAAACTTCTTCCGATGTGATTTGTGTGTAAATGACTACTGAGCAATTTTCATGGCATGCATGATCTCTAAAAGCAAACTTGATATTCAAAATGAATGCTATTATTATTTGCAGTACCTCAGTTTTTAAACAATGATGAGCAGTGTTTGCCTTAGACGAAGCAATAAATTCTCTTAAATTCTCACAGACCTGTACCCCACATATCTACACATATTCTCTTGTCGCCACCGCCTGCATTGATTTTTTCGCTGACATATTGTGCTCGATACTTTGAAGATTTTTGATTTTAAGAAAAGGACGTGAACGAATACTATTTCACCAACAGGAAATTAGACGAGTAACAAAATCCTGTTTTAATCTGATTGTGAATTACTGCGCAAAGAAAAGCAAGGAAGACATATCAGTTCAGTTCGCAGATTCATTTTTTTTCTGCTTTCGTACAGACCCGTATTATATATAAACTACAAACTACCAATCAAACTATATGTAGCCACATTTCCTTGCATTTGATCACAATCTATTCGGTAGTGACAATTAAGATCTCACGATCTGCAAAGCTGATAACATTGATCTTGTCTTCTCATGAAATCGTTATCGTCGAGAAAAAAGCTTTGAAGACCTACATACTTTAATTTTAACATCGGCGACAGTGTGTATAGACGCAAAGGTGCAAGCAAACGCCAATGAGAAAGGAATGACACATGATTAATGCTGCATACCATGTAATACAAGCAAAAACAATATGTATTAAAGAAGGTGAAATCATTTTTTATTACAAGGGTGCATGATGCCTTCGTTAAGAAGCCCACAATCAACTTTTGATTTTTTTTTCGATTCAATGCAAGATTTTAAGTTGTTTTCTTTTTGCATCCTTTCATTTTTGTTCCATAAAGTACCAGTGTACAATGTGCACACGCATGCGTCAATTATATTTTGTCGTGATCTTTGACTTGGTCACAACAATGTTTTTCCACAAAGAAATATGCATCAACCAGGCAAAGGCAATGTTGCTTCTAAACTAACTTATCCAACTTTGGTTATTACAATAGATAGAATATTATTGGTAATTTACAACAATAAAATTGGTTTTCGGGTCACTTTCAGTTATGTATATTATAGGAGCGTACTTAGACAGAAGTTTTATTGCTACTTTGTGTCTGTTTATGTGTGTGTAAGTTAGAAAAGTAAACAATTATGGGCTTGCACGTATTGCTTTATCTTAGGGCAAGTTTTAATACCCAACCAAGACTTAATATGAAAAAAGTAGTGGTGCTGCTTTGTCTGAAATTGTTTAGAGGCAAGTCGGTACATGACGAATTTCGTAAACCCGTTTTAAACGATGAATGAAAGATGATGATTGAGTAAAGTAAAACAATATTTTATCTTACTCATTAGATTATTGCATGTAAGTTATTTGGGTATTGGTTTGGTTTATATGGTATATATATGGGAAATATATGCATTGCATTGGGAATAGGCACATGTGTGAAAGCTCAAAACTACAAAGAGAAAAAAATTTGCGTTGTTCGTTCACTCTTTGAGTCATCATTTCTCATCAAATAAACCCACAAATCTTAATAATTATCATCGCAAAACTAGAGAAGCAACCTAAATCAAATAACATTGATTCACATTCATAATGATAAATTTTAATTATTATTTCTACTCTACATTACATTTAGGCCCATTCTCAATTGAAGAAATTTTGCTTAGATCTTACGTTTTTGGTTGCAAGTAAGTTTTGCCAGGATTCAAACGTGAATTAAAATGAGTGATTGCGGAAGGTGTATAATGGATCATGATAAGAAATCGCTGATTTTACGTTCTTTACATCGTAAACTCCCATATTAGGACTTGTTCGGGGCGATATGGAACTTGTTTGTGACTTGACATTATAATGTTGTAGGAAATGGAACAAACGTCAAGTCGACAGTATTTAGTGAAAATACTTAATGCTCCGTTGAACTTGATTTGCCTGTGATGAATTTTTTATATAATTTAATTCAATATTTAAAGCGGCTTTTGCTTTCAAGTGACTTCAACAAGGATGGTTCCTTTAAAGTAGACAACACAGGCAATACAAAAAATGGGGGCATTGAGAGAACCGACTACTGGATGAGGATGAGTAATTCTTTTCATAAATCTAAGCTTGAAGAGTAAACAAGAATGGTTTTTCGAACAGATTTCCAATAATGAAGCCGCCATCCGTCATGTGTAAAATTCTATATTCATGACTAACGACAAAAAAAACTACAAAACATGTTTGTCTTATGATTTACGAGTTTGCTTTTATTGATTTCGTTTTCTAGATTACACACAATTTTGATTTTGAGTCAATTATTCCATGAACATACATTATAGCTTTTTTCCAACAATCTCACGTAACTTGGAACGAAAATTCACAATTACACCTACCAGTTGGCTAACTGTAAGTTATAGCAGTTTCTGAGTACATACCATACATACAAGCACATGGTTGCTTGTCTCCTGTCCTTATCATATATAAGATGTTTACACATAGGACTTTGTAGATTCTCAAACATTTTGTAATACTTAATCAATTATTCTATGCAATATTTGTCTCACGTTCAACCCTCAGGTGCCGCAGCATATATTTAACATAAAATTGTTTGTTTGCTGAAATAATGGAATTCTCTCACATTGTTACTTGTTTCATGGATGTGATATCCTTTTAAAAATATGATGTTATTATATAATAGCTGAATATTCTGCCAAAACCTAAAGTATGATAATATTTTATGTACATTTAGACGCATGTAGTATTTATAAAAGCCAATTGACCAAAATATGTTAATTTTCTGTGTATACATGTATGTTGTAAATTGTATCAATAAAAATTATTATTTACTAAATTCTGTAATCCTAGATCATCTGTATTCTAATCAATTAAAAATACGTATATCTTAGCATTCAAAATGTTAAGCACTAAACGCATGTATACTACACTTTATAGCAATATATATTATATGACGCAACGTATTTAAACTAATATGTAGAGCGAAATCGACTAACTAAAACTAGTAACATCCCCTGTTTGTCTAATATTTCCGTAAGTAAAGAGAGAAAGTAAATAATATAATGTAAGAAAACGTAAAGTAAAAGTCAAACTAATTGTATTGATTGAAACATTTGACAGTACATAAGAAGCGGACACCTCAGTAACTTTTGGCCCGATTGAATATTGATTGATTAATATACCGAATAAATAATCGGAAAATTATCCCATCTCCATGTACGAATTTTGTTTTTTCCTTTGGTTTGGTAGTTACTTGATAGAGACTCGTTACTTTAAAAACTGCAAGGTTTGGTATTTGGTACATTTGGTACTGCTCATTAGAACGTGAAAAGAATATTCGATTTTATTATCCTTCTTTTGCGCTGTGAAACGGGGGATGGCCGACTAGCGGATTGCGAATCAATTTTCGTTTGACTCTACCGATTTCACAGTTAACAGGAACATGACGATGGGTTCCTTCCTTCTGAGTTATCAGCACTCAACGAACGTGCCCCATTAGCGGTTGGTTTCTTTTGAACGCCAGATTCCGCAGCATTAAGATCCAAACTTCCATCCTGAATGCTTTCATATATTTTCTTTGCTGTTTCCAGAAAGGCTTCTTCTACATTTTCTCCCCTATAAGTCAAGAGGAAAATATTCATTTTTTTTCCAGGTCACTGGTATTCGGATAATATTTTTATTAAATGTGCATTATAATCTTACGTTTTTGCACTGGCTTCAACAAATTTAAGTCCATTTTCATCAGCAAACTTTTTAGCTTCCTCATATGTTACATCCCGCTGACCATCTAAGTCTGATTTGTTTCCGATAAGGAAAATCACCTGAAATCCACCCACACATTCAAAATTTTAATATTTTGTCCCTTTCCAATTAATGGGATTGCATAGTATTCGATGAACTCACAGTATTTGGGTTCGTAAGGTTGCGTGCATCTGTCAGCCAACTGGAAAGATGATTATATGTACTTCGTCTTGTAATGTCATAAATGATTAGGGCTCCGGCAGCGCCTCGATAGTAAGATCTGCATTTAAAAAGACGTCAGATTAGAATCGCAACAAAATACTGTCAAACCCAAAGGTATATTTGATATTATAGCACTTACCTAGTCACCGCACGGAATCTTTCTTGACCAGCAGTGTCCCAGATCTGAAGTTTTATCTTCTGCCCACAGACTTCAATAATACGGGTACCAAATTCTACTCCAATAGTATGCGGACAGTCAGCCATAACTAAATTGAGTAAAATTGAATCATATAATGTAATCAAACAGTATTAAAGTGTTTAAAATTAGTACATAAAAAGAACATGCCAACAAGTAGTACGTGCTTACATTTTTTCTCAGTAAATTGATGTAGGAGACATGATTTTCCGACTCCCATGTCACTAAAATGAAACAGATATACAGGGTTAAGTGATGAAAAGCTTAATTTCCATTCTCAGCAATCAATGATCAACAAAATACTTTTTTCAGGCAACTTACCCTATGATAATATACTTGAAGATATACGAATAGTTATAAGGCCCTCCTGACATCTTGAATGTTTGGTTTTACTATACAATGGTATCTGCAAAAGTTGTGGGAATGTCACTCAATTAAAATAATACTTTCACTTAATGCAGATTGTCGGAGCCAAATCGATTTCACTGAAGTATGCACACACGCAAATAAGTGGAGCACTGTACACTAATGGTTGATTTGATTTTAACGATAGGATAGATGTTAAATTTGTTTGATTCAAGTATTTGCTCAGTAAAAACTAGCAAAATTATATCAACAGTCTATCTATGATAAAAATGGATTTGAAGAAAACTCTTTGCTACACTCAACGACTCAACGTGGGAGCAGAGACGCTGATTAAAAAGTCAATCTAAAAATCGGAAAACAATATTTATAGAGAATTGCCTATTAATTTGTTGTACATATTTCGTACGTCGATAATAACAGTTCTGCAAGTTCTCTAAATATAAATCTTTATATGAGGCAAACTGGGTTTCAATTAAAATTGTTGCTTTCCAACGGGCACGTATCAGGTAACAAGTGTTTGCTGAGATGCCACTACATTTGAGGCGTTGAGTCAGATAGAATAAACGCAGTAAAAATTCTTTTAGCATATATGTATAGGGGAATATTATGTGATTCGTTGCTCAACACTAATAATTACAAATTAGCACAATTGCAGTAATTTAGTGTTTAGCTAGCAAAGGTACATATATGCGCGAAGAAGGAATATAATGTATTGGCAGATTTTTTAAGTACTACTGGACCATATTTCCACTTAATAATAGGTACAGCAACGTCGTTGTGCTTACTTCACTTTTTTGCATTCTACTTTAATATTATTTGCAGTTAAGTTGTTCTCTTACACACAAATCACTATACGTTGTATATGTTGCTGATCACTCTGAAAATGAGAGTAATTGCTTTCCAATGATTCTCGTAAGGTGAAAAGAACTGAAGGCAATGCTTGAGAGGGTGATGATTATTATTAGCAATCACAAATCACAACATCGGTTGTATGTCAACAACGAGCATTTCTGGCCTGGTTGGTTTACTGCGTAGATTTAGTAGAGTAGGAAGATCATGTCAAATTCGATTCTGCAAGAAAGGAAAATTAATTATTTAGTACCACAAAATGTATTGCGATGCGATGAATTCAAGGCAGCAAAATGCATATCTTAAGGCAATCTTAAGTCTCATTAGCTATTCATGTATTCTCAAATAGTTCTACTAGGCGTGTTGTGTTGTATGAGTATAAAAGTTTGACATTCATAAATATTCAGTCAGAGAATCAGAGACCGTTTGGACGCGCACCTTGAATATATCATGAAGATGAAAAAGCATTCACTGTTACAAATCAAGACAAATGTTTCCAGTATAAAAAATTTATATGTGCATAATGTCTTTCCAACCATTTAAATCTTGTCATTTACA
The DNA here is from genome assembly GCA_034700605.1 of Willowsia nigromaculata. Taxonomy (NCBI): domain Eukaryota; kingdom Metazoa; phylum Arthropoda; class Collembola; order Entomobryomorpha; family Entomobryidae; genus Willowsia; species Willowsia nigromaculata. The sequence continues at coordinate 20,378 of JAQIXX010000192.1, read as the reverse complement.
TTGACGCAACTAAGATCTGTGCATTTTTAATTGAAGGACTGAAATACCTTGCTTTTGCATTTTCACAATCATGTCAATAGATAAGCAGTAAAATACGAGTGAGAAATAAAGTGACTGACTAATTAAATATGCCTAAAAATGCTTGAAGATATGAGTAAATTGTTACAAAAAATAATACTTTGATACGCAAATTAGTTTTTCTGAGACAACATAGTGCAGATTTCAATTAAATTATGTTGACTCAATAAATTCTTTCCAGCAGAAACATATTTAATTGACGTGGGTAATTAATTAGTGTGTGGTTTTTGTGTGACAAGGCTTTACATTTTACATATTCTCTACTAGAATCAATCTACAGACAAAGACTTTAATAAAGTAAAGTTTTTTGTTCCAACGATAGAATTACTGCTAGAATTAATGGAACATCTGCCTGACAACTTCAATATTTACTTTACTTACATCCTGTGCATCTCATATTATTAATGCATTTTCCAGGCATGTATGTCTCCTTTCTACCTACCACAACAAATCAGAAATGTATTTTTACTACCATATTTTCTAGACACTTGATTTTCTTTAAAGCTCATACGACTGGATCGATCGGTCGCACTCGGTTTTGCAGACCTGAGCAATTTGCAAGGTTATTACCGTATTACGGCAATCATTGTCTGTTACAACAAGTAAACGTATTCATTTTGATAATTCATTGGCATCAGTTTGTCAAAATAAGGAATTCTTCAAAAGTTTGGTGCATGACATGTATTTTATAGTCATTGTATTGATGGCTAATATGTCTACATAAATCACTTTCACTAGCTGGATAGATTGATAGATTTATTATACAAAAAAACCTGAGACTTTCATAATTGCGCCAAGAAAGGAGACAAAAATATAATCCACAAAAAAAAAAACTTTTAATTATCGATAGCACTGTTTTATTCCGAAAGATCTCAACCCATTTAATAATTAATAGTAGGCTCTGCATAAAAACCGAGCATAACACATTCCACTATATGAGCATTTTATAAACTATGCTCAACCTACCTATATAATAAATTGTAACTGATCCTTAAGTAAACTTGAAAAAAATATTTGCATACAGGAATTTCGATAGTTGATCCAATAGCACTATCTGTCTCTTTAGTATTTTATTCTACATGCTATCATTGTTACAAAAATTGAGACACGATAATTCATATTTCTATAATCCTTCCTTAAATATTATATGAAACTGGCGTGCACTGTACTGTATTCGTGATTGATTTTCTGTTTGGATTTTGGATATATGTACATACTTGTCATCTAGTTTCTCATGAATAAATGACACATTTAAATGTTGGGTAGTTCCAAACATGAATGATTTTCTACAATCCTATTAATATAAGTGTATTTTATATTATGCACAATCTTTTTAAAAGATCGTTGGTCACAAATTTGAATCCCTTATTAGTGCCCTTGAGTGAAAACGCGTTGGAAATGATAAATTATGTCTGTTGTAATTTGTAATACCTTCCAGTGAGTTGATTTTAAGAGTAATGTACACTGTTTCACATATATGTGCATTTATGCAGTTTCACTTTTAATTGGAAAAGACCATGATACGTCATCCAACGAAACACTACACACTGCTCTGTTTCTGTCAATTTTGTTTAGCTACGCAGTGAGCCAACCACTATCACTGTAGTTGTGTGTGTGTGGAGGAGTTTCTGCTTATTGATGCCTATTTTGTTTCAACCAAAATTGTTTGAGCATTCCTACTCGAACATAATAATAATTATTATTATTACTGTAGAAATGTTTTGAAGTAAGGAAGGAGTTGCACTGACCCCGAAAAATAGAGTAAGACTAGGGCACAGGAATCTCACGGACCAGTCACTCTGAGAGTAAATAGACGATAGAAACTATGTACATGTTATCACATCATTCAAAATTGAGTAGTATGTAGTTGGGATTTTGGGAAGTGGTTCTGTTTGTTCACTAGTCATTCTCTAGTAGAACTCTTTCCTGTAAGAGTACAAAGGTAGCAAAATTACATACATATAAAGTAAAGCAAGTTATTAAACATACCTTGTGTGTGTGTACTACCTATTTGCTATATTCTGTGTCGAGTGTCGACCGTGATTGTGGGTGAGCAAGTTGAAAAATAGTATAAAGTACTATGCAATATGCAATTCAAGACTGAGAGTACAATTTTTTTTGCTGCGTATACGACTAGGTGCATGAAGTCATAATACATACACGTTTACTGGTTTGTGGGTAGCCTTATAGCATATTACGAACAATATTATTAGAGATTCTCATAACCACTTTATAGGGATGCTTCTCATTTCCGTCGGTCTTAATACAATTGATAATGCTCGTAGCTCGTTATCTCTGTCTTCCAGAAACAAAACGTATCCTTTGTGCCAACACAATTTCTCAATCACTGCATTGCATTCAAAAGATATGAAATCCTGTCATTAAGTCAAGTCATTGACGATGTTTTACTTGCTAGTACTGGAAAGCTAATAATGTCAGCTTATTTTGGAGCAATTTATGATAATGGGTTTTGAATAGAGAAACTAACCAAAAAAATCAGAGTTTATTTTGACTAATTAAAATGCAAAAGTACCTCTTTCTTATGTACGAATAAAAATGCGAGGATGGGATATGAAGACTTATTTTTAAAAGTGTACACATTATTTGATCAATTATTCCAGTTCGGTGGTCCGGATCGAATTCCGTTATCATATCAGTCGAATATTGAAAAAAAACTTTTTGTCCTTTTCAGACACTTTGTGTTCAATTTTTGCTGCCATTATCAGTCATTACTACCAACTACCAAGTATCTATATACCTGCACTATTGTGCTAACATGTATTACTGCGTTTTAACTCCAGCCATACAAAAACAAATAAAAGCTTCAGTAATGTGTCATGCCACGATGAGGTTTCATGCTCTTGTGTAGTCATCCTTTGTCAGTAATTTAAATATGATGACGCTGTTGTTAGTGTGTAGCTTTATTACACATAACATGTATGCGTAGGTATACATGAGTAAATGTATTATTTGGTAACATAAAAATAAGTTGTGCGAGCAAAAACAATTTTTATATGCGTTTTATTATTAGTAATATGAAAATATCTGTTCATAATGGCAATTCTCCACTGTTATTACTTACTATGGAATGAAACCTTTTTTATTGATGATCGAGGATGAATCACCTTTGTGTTATGCATCATACTCGAAGGAAGCTCTTATTTACATTATTACTCTCATGTGAGAAGTTTTGAAGTCTGAACACTCAAGTACCAGACAGTAACGAGGTTTGTGTATGTATACTACAATTTAATGATATCTTAGCTCTTTTAGATAGATTTTTTATAGTCTACACATATTAGCACTTTATTACAGTATTTACCATACCACATTGCTGTTCATCAAATGTGTATACCCATATCATTCATAGAAATCCTCTGCAAATGTCAGCACAACACAAAACACAAACTGCAATTTCAGATTTGTAAGAAACGCATGCAAAAAAGAAGAATAAAAAACGCTCTCCTAGTCTCCCTTCTCCTTAATTAATATACACTTACAAATACAATAACATGCAGCTATCTTCATGCTGCGTGGTTGCCAAATGTATATCACGATCAAGATGAATTATGAGATGTTGGATTTGCTGTGAATTTAATGATATATATGGTTTGATACACAAAAATTGTTTTGATGCTGCATGCATGATGATGGGGGTGATGGAAATGTACTGATAATAATGTTGACGAAAGGGTGTCGTCAACGACAAAGATTCTGTCAGGTGAAAATTACTCAAGAAAAGAGAGATCTTTGGTTGGCTTGAATAAATACCCATTTCAGTGCATACAACATACAACCAACCTGTATATTTAATGTAAAAATGTAATATATATGAAATTTGTGCCGCTTGTCCATTTAAAGTTGCATTCTTCTTACTTGATGTGGTCGTGATACAGAAAGGATAAAAACAAAGGATACTTGTAGTCTAATCTATGCATCAAGTATATCAAGTCATGCGCCTTGTATCGTATTGAGTATTAACAGCCATGTATTCATGTAATATGTCAAATCGGGAATCAGTCATAAAAATCTAATTATGCTATTGTATGCTAAGCTTTGAGATGACACGTTGCGATAAACCAATTCAATAATTCAAGTTATTAATACAAAACTAAAGGCTAGGCTAGCGTATATTCATAGGAAAAAATATATGGATTATGATTATATTACGATATTACTTCAATGCAATCTATGCATCTTTTTTTAAATTCCTGCTCTTGGAATACAAAGTATTCAATACTTTAGGATTCGGTTTGAGACAAGACAAGACATCTAGAACACCTACCAATACATTCCCGGTTATATTCAAGAAGTTAAAGTTAAAACTTGGTGGGTAGAGGAGAGTACAATAGAAAGCGTAGAAAGAGAAATTTAATTGGACATCCAGAATTCGGGACAAGTTGATGCAAATCACAAAATGTATGACTAATCATGCATGGAAGTGTTTATGAACTATGAACTGTAAAGATATGAATAATTCCTATTTTAGACCTGCATTTCCTACTATTTTGTAATGTTTCATATTCATGCATACTCAAATTTCGTTTTGCAAGTCAAGTAACGGCAAGTTGAACTGTTATTATGCTCACACATCATTCAGGTATCAATGATCAAATCAAACAAAAATCGAAAAAAAACTGTAACAAAATCCATTCGTTTGGTGGAACAAGATTCCTTTATTTCCAATAACAAAAATATTGATTGCCAAGCGCAATGTATATGCATTAGCAGTGTGTGTTGGATTGCAAATATTCCAGGAATGTATTTAATTGTTGTTCAAGGTGACATGTCGAACATATTCTTTTCCGGAGGGCATTGGCACAACAGTAACTTCCTCGGGGAAATTTTGCTTTACTTCCTCAGCAGAAAGAGTAGGCAAAACCATGCAATGGCACCCAGGCTGCAATGCGAAAGGAAAAAATAAAATAAACGTACCTACATAAGATAAATGTCATGCACTTATACAGAATCGCTACAGTATGAAAATGAACAATAATAATACCTTCCAATCTGCAGGAGTGGCAACTTTTCGTTTGACAGTTAGCTGAAGGGAATCCACAACTCTGATAACTTCATCAAAGCTTCTCCCAGTCGAAGCAGGATAGAGAATTGACAACTTGAGTTTCTTATCGGGACCAACAATGAACAGTGAGCGACAGGTCAAGGGCATTCCTTTAGAGTCCTTTTCATCCGGGTCCAGCATGCCAAGCAAAGTTGCCAGTTCACGCTTGTCATCGGCGATTAAAGGGAATGGAAAATCCTTATTCCGTAGCTCGGGGCAGTACGACTTAATATCCTTAAAAAACAGTAAGCTTAAGATGTAAGTTCATCCAAATGTACAATTATTTTATAATAGTCACAAAATCATGAGATCGCACACCAAACTTAATCATTTGATTTACCTCAATCCATCCCTTGTGAGCTTCAAGGCTGTCAACAGAAAGAGCGATAAGCTTCACTCCGCGTTCCACAAACTTGGGGTAATAGTTAGCCGCTCTCCCCAGCTCGGTAGTGCAAACAGGCGTGTAGTCAGCCGGATGGGAAAAAAGGATCCCCCACCTAAAAACGTTCATTAATTATTACAATTTAAGCTTCTCAATGTTTTAAAACCATTTTTACTACTTCAAACTGCAACAAGGATTCTTAGTTATCACTCATGTCACATGTATTAATTCCTTCTCCATTTTCATATTAGGAATTCCTTTTAATTTGTCTGATTATGAGGAATCTGGTGTATTTTTTGCTTAAAAGTTTTGAACTTACGAGTCTCCCAGCCATTCGTAGAAATCAATGTCCCCAATGGTAGTTTGGGCCTTAAAGTTTGGAAAGGTATCCCCTAGTCGAATAGCCATATTGATAGTTGGATTGGATGTAAGTTGAAACTGATCTGAAAAACAATTATTTTCTGCTGATGGTATTGTCAAAGAAAGGCAACTGAGATTGAGAGTGACTGCGACAAATGACAGAATAGTGGTCGATCAGCTACAAAATAGCCGGTGCGGTGCTTCGGTTGCGATGCGGTGGTGTGCTTTGCTGTTGTGTGAAATGAAGGTGAATTCGGTCAAATATGACTCGTCCATGCAAAGCTTATATTTAGCAGGTGGAAATGTCAAGACGTCAAGTCAAGAACCTGCTGTTGGCTGTCTGTGGGTTTTGCTTGCTGCTGCACATTCAGTTCAGTCGGGCTCAGCTGCACTGCCAACTCTCCCTACAATAATACAGCTAGCTTGCGATTTGTAGCGGACCATTTTGTGTAGCATCGTGAGACCATTGAGCGAAGTGTTTACAGAGCGAAACCCATCACCTGGAGAGAACCAACGGTTGTTGTTCTGCGGTGGAAATGCAGTTGTGTGTTGTGTTTAGGGTTGTTTGGATAAGTTCAAGGTAAACAAACAAGGTTTTTTGTCACAGTCAAGCTAAATTAATTAGATTCAATGTTAATTGCTCAGAAACATCTGACCATCATACGATTTGCAGTTAGTATTGTGCAGTGTGCGAAGTGTAACTTGATCTAACATAAAATGGTGCAGTGATTGATGACACATCCATCTAATTTTTGGGATTACAAATGAATTTGTTAGTGCTTAACTGCTTAAATAATAATTGGTGAAGATTTTTAATGCAACAAGGAACAAGGTAGCAGAGCTGAAATGGAGCAGTTGGTTAAAGAGGAATCACAGAAGCATTTAGCTAACCAGATACGAGAAGCCAGGGTTCAAAGGCAAAAGCAGGTAAGAATTTTAGATATAAGCAGTGTAATTAAAACAGAATAAATATTTAATAGAATCATGTCGCATGTCACGTTATTTTCCAAAGTGAGTATTTGGATGTATGTAGTTTTAACAAGTTGGGTATTCGTGTTTATAGGTTCGCCAACAAGCATTAGCTTGGACTGAGGCAACAAGAAGAAAATTTGAAGAAGCCAAAGAACGCGAAATCAAAAGTCTAGCTGGTGCTGTAACTGGTGAGGTCCAAAATGCTGCTATTAAAAATATCGAAGAATTAACACGGCGGAATGACTTGGCTATGGCTGAAATTGGTATGGCGCATCGGGCAGCAGCTGGATATCAAAATGTTGAGAGACTGAAATCTTTAAAACGTTTAAAGAATGATGAAGTTGCCACAAATAGAGGATCTGCAGCAATGACGCGACATTTAAAACAGAAGGAAGCAGAACGGTCTAGGAATACAGCTATATTGAAAAGAAAAGAAGAAGTTCGAAAATCTGAAGATAAACTGTCTAAAGATTTAATTAGTAGGAGGCCACTTAAAGTAACAAACTCCAACACTGACACCAAGTAAGTTGTATACATTTCTAAAAATGAAAGTAATATTATTCCCAAATTTTATGCTTGCAACTTGAAAATGATTGAGTTGTTTATATATGTGACTGTGTTTTATTTGTTGAATTTGACAGAGTTAAATTGGGACCGCCTGAGTACCAGCAAAGCATTGCAAAGACTCTAAAAGTCGCGTCTACATCAACGGAGCCAAAGGATATGCATGCACAATCTTCTCAAACAGTGAACAAAAATGCAGAAAAGGGAAAGGCCAAAGGGAAAGGACCCAAGACAGCACAGCGTAAAAGTGTAAACATGCTAGCGTCGTCTTCATCGGATTTGCTTCTGGGAAGCAAGAGAAAGCAAAAATCGAAAGATGGATTATTACAGAGAATGGTACGCATTAAAACGACTTCACCGGCGAAAGCAGGGCTAAGCTTTGACGCGGAAGTAGTTAGGGACGACTTTGCAACTATTCCAGATTTATATGGTGTAGGATACAAGATGCGTAGCAAGTACATAACTGCAACAAAAGGAAGTTCACCGCACATACCAACACCACTTCAGTCTAATGTAAGGTACTTTGATGCCACCATTCCTAAAGGAGAAGTGAAATATGTAGCACCCCCAGGTTTGGTGGTTAAAGAAGGAAAAACGAGTCCAGATGCTTGGGAGAAGGGAAGAAAGACGTCTGAGGAATCGTTACAACACCAGCGGAGCAAATCTTTAAAAGAAGAGGAACTAGCCCAAAAAGCTGCAGAAAGGGGGAAAGTGGCCATGAAGAAAGCAAAGTTGGAGAAAGAAATTTTAGAAGTACGAAATGAGCTTCTAGAAGAAATCGATTACCAGTATCTTGGCACTGGCTCGCAAAAAGCCATTCTGGGATTAGATGATAGTGATAGCAAACCTCAAGAAGTAGATAGATTCAAAGAATCGCATCAAAACCAGTCGTCAGATGAATTTTCTGCGGTTGAGTCTGATGAAGAATACAATTTTCCTTCTCCACCCCGTTCTACAGTTCACAATTATGATGTCAAAAGTGATGACCAAGCTATGCTAACCCTGAAACGTAAATCCACATCTGAGAGTCAAACTGAGGGAAAAATAAAGGAATCATCGTCCACTGATTCTTTTGATAGTTATAGCACCCCAAGCTTGCATTCCATTGAAGATGAAGTTACTCAACAAAGAAAGATGAAGGCACAGCGCTCGTTAGAATCTGTGGAACATGATATGGATAAAGTAAGCCCCCATTCGAAGCAAAAATCAAAAGAGAAATCCAATCAAAGTCACCACAAGGATGCCCCTGATTCATCAATCAAACAAAAGGGAAAATCTGATATAGAAGATATGGCTAGCTCAGTTATACCAGAAGCACATGAGAAAAGACAAGTTGGAGACAGCTTTTCTGATGACCCAACCGTGGATAATCTTGAAGATAACCTGGGACGAAAACTGTCTTCTAAACATGCGTCAGACAAGAAAGCCAAAACTAGGAAACCGTCTGGTAGTAAATCTGCAGGAAAAGAAGATGGCAATTTACACCGCAAAAAATCAGGATCGTCATCAGAATTGTTTGAACCAATTTCCAAATCCAAGGAATCAATAACCAGTAAAGGCAGTTATAGTCCACCTAGTTTGCATTCTTCAAAAGAAAAAGTTACAAAAAAGCAAAAAAGTACTCAACCTTCCAAGAAGAAGAAAAGCAAGTCAAAAGCCGGGAAAACTGAGAAGTCAACAACAACTGAGCCGATGGTGGACAAAATGGTGGAAACAACGACGTCTCTACGCCAGAAAAGTACACAGTCTGTAGACGAAGTAAAGTCGACAACAAGTATTGGTAGCTCCAAGTCTTCAGGAGCATTTGAAATACATTCTAAAACGAGCTCATCAAGTTCCACTATAGCAGAAATCAATGTGCGAACAAGATCGGGTGCAGACGTAGTTCCGTCAGATAAGAAGGTAACATCACTTCAGGAGCTACACAGTAAAGCAAAAGAACAAGAAAAGCTTTTGGGAAAATCTCTCTCCAGTTCTTCTAGCTTGAGCGATATTCAACACGACAGCAGTGGGCACTTAGTCAGAAAGTCTGCAAAAAGCTATAGTTTAGTTCCAAGTAACCCCAAGTCCTCTAATGAAACTAGGAAATCTCCCAAGGAATGGAAAGAATTAAAGCAAATATCACCTCAATCAAATGCATCATCATCCAGCCACACTGACTCTTCTGGCCAAAGTTCAGCATTAGTAAATATAAAAATTAAACAAATTGATGATTCATCTGATAGTCAAACAAGTAGATCTCGTGTGCCTGACACAAGTAGCTCAAAATCGGATGAGAGTTCTGCTTTAGTAAACTTGAAAATATTGGAACAGTCTGGCAGCACGCCTTCAAGAACAGAAAGGTCATCCAGTACGACAACAGATTATTATAGCCCACCAGATGGACCTTACACATCAACTCCTGATGGAAAATTGCATCCTAAGAGTTTTCTCCAAAGATCTGCAGATTTAGAATTAGACAACATTAAAAGGCGTACGCTGTACTACTACCTAGATAAATTTTTGAAGCGCAGACCAGATAGCATCGAACACTTGCCCGTATCTTCCTCATCATCATCATCCGTGATCCGAACGGACTCTGATGTGATAGAATCAGAATCATTTCCTGATGTTGTAGAAAAAAAGACACCGAGAAATGATACTATGCAATCAACTGTCATAAGCAGTTTGTATTCCAGTTCAAATAGCAATAGCACCAATAAAGGCCTGTCAACTTTGCAAGAAGAGTCAAGTGATCGGGATCGTGATTCAGGGACAACTATTGCGGAAGCAGCTATTGTAGCTGGTATAGTTTCTACCGATCAGACTGCCACTTCCACAGACTCTAATTTGTCACATGCGAAGGGTGAAGGTGGTGAAGCAACTCTTACAACTGAAAGAAGCTCTGGTTCTCTTAATGGTGCTGAACAAGTATCAAGTGACTCTCTGACAGGATTACTAAGAGTTTTAAGTAATTACCAGGAAATTGAAAAGCATCATCTTGATTATGGTGACGTAAGTCATCTTCAAGAACAATCAACAAGCAGGAAGAAAACCCAGAATACCAGTGGTAATAATCAAAGTCACACAACAGGACATGATAGTAGTCGAGACTCTATTCCTGACGCTAGTGCTATCCTGAGACGCTTAATGAGTAGACAACAAGGGAGTAACTCATCCAAGTCAAGTGCTTCAAGTTCTCCTAAATCTGGTCCAGAAAGGGAAGCAAAACGTGTCGAACTCCTTGATGATGTGACGCCAATAAAGCTCTGGGAAACTCCCCCTCAAGCCAACCAGACTGGAGCTAATGACACCGAAAAATTAGCAGCAGTGTTTGAAAATCTTATTGACAAGTGGTCCAATATGCGGATAGAAAAGCCTCCATGGTATGGTAAAACACATAACATTATACTGTTTGCCCATCCACACTATATGTTTATTTGAAATAAATGATGATGAATTTATTAATTCTTTATTTAAGGACACCGTTTTCGGACTCGAGCCAGAAGGAAGATAACGGAGAATAGCAGAACACAGTTTTAAAATAAAAATTCACAACGAATCTCAGTAACATGTTTAATGTTTAGATTATCAAGTAATGTAAATTTACTTCTTGTTTGTGATAGTGACTCAAAATACGAAGATATCATATGAATTGAATAATTTGATATTTGAAGCAATAATTTATATGCATAAAGTATTATAATACTATGTACGTTATTTTTTTATCTGTTCACACCATAATGATCACTGAACTAATGTATTAATATTAAAGTGTTTGTATCATACTTATTTTAAGAAATGTTTAAAAAATTTCGTGTTTGTTAATTACATGTTGTACCAGTTTAAAAAATTATTTAGACTTTCATTTTATTGATTTTATCATATCATAAACATATCCTGTTATTAAACTATTAAACTGTGCACGCACTCAAAAGTTATGACATATTGCTGAAATTTTTTATAACTTGTGTATTTTTCGAGGTACATACAAGGACACTAGTAAATATTAAGCAGTTAGTCATTTCAGCCTTGCGTGCTGTCGACATAAGTCAGTCGGATAAGATAACATAACTCATTATGCACCCTTAGTAACTTTAACTTAAATTAGTGGTACACAATATAAATATTTTCATTCAAAGTGCATACCAAAAACCGCAACCACTGTACATTTACAAAAATTGGTAAAATCTCAGAAAATCATCATTAAAACTGTCATGCATTCAATAGATAAACAGGACTTCCAGTTAGGTAGCTTCATCAAGACGGCTAATGAGATAACATGTTCCTTGAGAGAGAATCGGGCTCGCTTCAAAGAAAGTCTACGAAATTTGGAAGATGAATTCAACCTTAGAGAAGAACGCAACGGAGAAAAGAACGTTAAAATAGAAGATGTGCCAGTCCACACTGCAAACTCTAATTTGTCAAACTACGTCTTCTGCTCTGACCTCATTCCTGGGGATATCAACGAGGATATGAAAACCACTAAAATCTGCATTAATTGTCCAAAATGCTCTGAGAAACTTGGAGTTCGTGTCAACTCAACTAGTCAGTCAGAATTATTGAAGTCAGGCGACCAAGGAATAAAGCTTTTAATACTTCCTTCCGATAGGGGCGATAGCTTAGAATGCGATAACCATACGCATATTATGTTGAATAGCATTGCACACTTTAAGGCAACCGCATCTGGAAATCATAACATGTCCTACACAATATTGAAGGGATGCAATTCATCCCCTGAGTCATCTGTCAATGGTACAAATCGTTTATAAACCAGGAAAATATTTTTACAATGCGTGATTTTTTAACAAAGTAGTGTCATTGTGTCTTATTTGCATAATTTCCATACAGCCGAAAACAGAAATAGTTTAATCAAACCCAGAGGCTCCAGATCACAAATTATTGACAGGAAATCGATTGGAAAGAGCACAATTTCCCTTGATGCAACAGCAGCACCAAATCCTTTGTTTCTCTGTAAGCATTCCAGCTGCCAAAAGCTTGCAAAACAGCAAACCAATGTTTCAGGGTCACACAGCTTTACTGTAGCATCTGCCTCCCTAAATGAACCCGCTGCACATGACGTATGTGCGTCGGTACATGGAATTTACACTAACAGAATTCAGACACCGGAAGAATCTGGAGGTTTGATTATTGCAGTAAATTACCAATACAAAATTGTTTAAATTATTCTGATTTATTATAACATTAAAACTATATTTTTGTTCTCTAGCTGGTTCTAGTTTTCGGAATCTACCACATCTTCAAGAGCTTACCCAGCCCGAAGCCCATCTAGAAACGTTTATTAATAGGCGCCTATTTGATGAAAACACATCCCTTATTGGAATTGATAAGGTCGACACTCCAGAATTGTACGATTCATCATCTGCTACTAGTTGTGAATGTGATGATGAGTCAAAAGTTCATCAAGGTGCTGGACTCAATAATGCAGTTTCTCAATTTTCTCATCCTGCCCCGGTTCAGCCTGAAGCATCGTTAGTAGAAGACTCGTTGAAGATGAAAAATGACGAAATGCAAAGGCATGAAGCAGAGTCACAAACACTATCTCCTTTATCAGAAGAAGAATATGATATTTTGGGCTATGAGATTCCAGCTTATAGACAAGATTTATACAAAGACTGTTTTACATTATTCTTAGAGAAGTGGTTCGGAAAGCATGACAGTTAATTTTGTCGCATTGCTGCCTCATTATTATTCTGCATTCAAAATCGCACAATTAAATCTACGACGAAAGCTAAGCAATACAATAAATTGTTGTTTTACTCGTACCAAGATCAAAATGTCACAGTTCTATAATTATATATGGTTAAAATACATTTATGTACTAGTATTATTTATATCATGACATTTTATGTGATAAATAGAGAGTGAAGAGATACTAACATGGATCTGAGAAATTAACTAGCACTCTTTTTAAATAGCCAGTTCCCTATGAAATCGGAAATGTGAAGCAGGGGAATACAAACTGACATGTTGTATCAACTTTGCTCATTTATGACTAAGATTTTCTTATAGAAATTATGTTTGTATGCATAGCTCTGATTAAAATATGAATTGAACGTTTACGACAGCCAAATATAAACTAAAGAAGAACTAAACAAATAAAATTAAGCTTTGCGATTCATAAATATTTGGTTCAAGCTGATACTGTATATATGTTGTATGTAGTACATTTTATCACTTTTGTGATTTCATGAAACTAAGACTAGTCTGTCAGATCCGACTGACGAAATCTCACTAGTACCCTTGTATTCTAAGCAGTTGGCAGTTGGAGCTTTCTAATAAGTAATGCTATCTTAAATTTGCCATGAAATTTATTGCGTTTTGCCGTTGCGTGCACATTTCATACATACATGCATTCACCTTGACGTTTTAGTGCGAAAATTCAGCAACTGTCATGTGCCGATGCAATTCTTCACACTGAGCATTCCAGAAATTCTTAAAGAAAGAAACCGCAACACGTCCCTGAAAATCAAATTGAATACAAGTAACCCGCTTGAACATAATATATTTTGATATTCGTGTAAAATGTTTGTTTTTCCAAAAATTTTATGTAGTAGCATACATTAAATGTGTACACATAAATTATGTTAAAGTGTTGATCACTTATCGCCCCGTCGCACTCACCAAACTCTTGCAAATTCATCAATGACTCATTGTTTTAAATATGAGAGAAAAGGAGTTAATATGCGATTTTTTGAAAAAACAAATGTTCAAGGCATCTGTGCTATCAAATGAAAAATGAGCTGTTAAATGAATCTGGTGTGTGGAATTCATCAATCTGTATCTCAATTCACAACATCCGGGGAGCGTGCTATATGCATATCAGTAAGATTATGGTCGACATTTTTTATGTACACAATGGCAGGTTAGTTGGTGGATCTTTAGGGTAGAGCGCTTCTGACAAGTTTTAATACTTGAGGAAACAGTTTTCGTTATCATCAAGCGCACCGACTGACATTTTTATACATTGCCAGAAAGTGTTACTGCGATGTGATATTTATATCTTCTTGGGCTTACTTTTTGAACAAGAAAAATATTAGCATCTGCCACTTCAAAAAATGTGATAGTTTTTTGGAGTTGAAGTAGAAATCCTCTGCTTCTTTTACACAGATATGCCTCTCTTTTTTCTTGCTATTTTCATTTTGCTTTCTTCATTCAAGAAAAAAAAATCATCTTCAATCCATAATTTGCGCATATTTATATAATATCTTGATAAACTATTTTGTTAGTGAGTGATACTGTAAAATGGGAGGGCGCCTGTCTCAAGAGCGTGTGTGCTCTCGAGCGTCAATAGAGCGTTACATTTCAAGACGATGTAACGGTTTCTACAACATTGAGCTTTTCTCTAACTGTTTTTTATAGATATGATGTACTATATCATATCATCATCTGGAATTTAAACTGGCAAATAAGATTGGCCAAATGCTCATGATGAATCCCACAAGTTGGCTGAAAACCCAAAAATAATTCCCACTTTTCGAACGTAATTTCTGAATTATGAATCTCCACTAATAAGTTGTTACTTGAGAAAATATATGCATGGGCACAAAAGCCAAAATCAGATTTTGTTGAAAAGCAGAAAGAAGTCCAATGGAAACCTGTGGGTGCTATTAAAAACTTGGATTGAATATATGAGTAAAATACAGTAAAATATGTATACTATGCACTCTAACAACTAGAGATTTCTTCAGTTTCGTCGTTGGTGTCCTCAGTTGGTTTTTCAGAAGCCAAGAAAGAGCTTTTATGCCTACCTCAATAATTCTTCCCTGAAAACAAAAGTAGAAGTCTCATTGCATGTACGGTAACATTTCTACATTGGGAACTAGTCGAGGAAGGCAGGTAACGCTCGAGAGTCTGCCTGCTCTCTCTTATTTTCTCCCACTCACGTCTCCTTCATATAATTTCTTGATTGCGACATTCCACCACGCAAAATTCCATTTTTTTGTCAGCCACACAGTGGCAGTGAAGCGGTTTATAAGGGCTTGTTGAAACTTGAAACAGTCATACTCCAGAGAAATTTCATTACTTGAATAAAGAACGTTTATCCAAAGTTTTACAGGTGTCATGTAAGACCAGTGCAGCACACAAGTGCATAAATTCAGACTTTATAAAAAATATTTGGAAAACCAGATAATAGCATCGTACAAGTCATGTACTCTGGAAGAAAGCGTCGATCCATTTCCGCAGATAGGCCAAGACCACCTTCACATCCGATAGGTAAATACACATTTACATTATGTTCATGTGAAGTGATAAAAACGGTTTTTGTAGAGTTTGAGACATGACAGTCATTCGATAAATCTTGCATGTTTTTTCCACAGCATTTTTGGGTGATACTGCGATTTATAAATGGGTGGAACTAGGGCTGGAAACTTGGAATCATTTGTACGCGCCCATAAATGCTGCGAACCATGCTGCTATCAACGAGTCGACATTGATGTTAATTGAAAAATTGGAAAGAGAGGAAATTCCATTAGAGAATACTCGAACTGTCGTGCTACAAATTGGCGGAACAGACCTACGGCATAAAATAAAAGTAAAAGTTGTTTTGGAACAGATCAAAGGGATCATTTTGCTTCTGCAGCAAAGCAGTCCGGGTATCAAAATTTTACTACTTGGAATTCTCCCCCGTGGATGCGATAATAAGGAGGTTCGAGCATTCATTCAAGAAACAAATGAATTGATTTCTCATTTTGAAAATGGTTTCACAATAAGATATTTGGACATGTGGTCACACTTCATGAATTCAGAAAAAGGTAAAATAATTGATGATTTATACGACAAAGATGGAGTAAATTTATCTGCTAAAGGTTATCAAGTTTGGGGAAACGCAATGGCGCCCTTATTTGAGGAATGTCTGCCGTGAGATTGAAGTTTGTAACGGTTTATTGATTTACTCTTGCTCCTCCATTACATCCTTTTTGATCAATTTTTAGTAGTTGATTTCATATTATGCAAATTGCCCCAAATTTTTATTTTTGCACTTGTGAACAGAAGCAAGCTTAGATAGATTAGTTGTACATGTAAGAGCCTTTTTGTGTAATTTTGAGATTCAACAGGAGCGTCATATAAATATTGAATATTACTTTTGAAACTACGGAGAGCAGTGATGCATTGTTGAAGCATTTAAAGTCTATACAGTGTGTTCCATAGCCCATTGTCAACGTTCATGCTACAATGGAGGTATAACTCCAATTCAGAATTCGATAATAATAATAAATTTAAAAATGTATACTAAAATATATGTTGAGAAATCCTTCATTTATTAATCTTAATTAACTTGAAACATTACCTATTCGATTTATAAAAAAAGTTGAACAAGAATACATGTACACATATAAAAAATGCTATCTATACATACAATAGAAAAGGTTAAAACTCCACAAGTTCATTTTTATTTACTTTTAATTGGAGCTGGAGTTTAAAAAGTGCGTATCCTTTCTTACACATCATCGAATTGGCCCGGCGCTGGAACAAAACTTAAACCATCCGAGTTTCCATTTCCTCCCTCACCATTACCTCCTTCCTGGTCATCGTCACCATTACGGAAATGCAATTGCATCCTAATGAACTGCTCCAGACGTTCCGCCTCATTCAACTCCTCTTCTTCTTCTTCATCTTCTTGAATTTCGTCATCACCATTCCCCCCTTCAACATACCCTTCAAACATTTCGTCTGGATCTTCTTCTTCATCTACATAAAAGCAATGATCGATTATTCTTACCATCCAAACACTCATTAAATCATATTCAATTAATTGGAAAACATAATGGTATGCCCCTTTATGATTGATTTACTTGAGAGGTCTGAAGAGGGATCTGGATGCAAAAGGGAACACTCTTGAACAGCTTTGTACATTTCATCCAATGCTGCGGCATCGTCAGGAACAAATCTAATCTCTACCATTTCTTCATCGCCCTCATCTAGTTCCACAGGACACTCCACCTCAAAGTTTTCATCTGAACAATAAATCACAAAAACAGAACAGACAAACTTAAATTTACACTTGTTGCTGGTCTGACAAATATAAAGAATTCGAAGGACAAAAAACCTAACATTGTGTTATAATAATAATTACCTTCATCAAGAACATTGCCATTAACCATAATGTACAAACAAGCCCTTGAGTGAACGCCAGGATCCCTAGATATAGCATGTAAAGTCATCTTCTTGTATGCTATTTTAAACCCTTCTCCAGTGTCCCCATTTATCCATGCAATGTTCCTTAAAACATAAATAATCTCTTTTATAATCACAAATTACACATAGCACATTGCACATAATTTCATAAAACATAGGTAGCAGCATTTATATAATTTCTGAGGAACTTACGCTTCAGTCACAAACAAAGTCCCTTTGCCGTGTTCCTCATTGTCAACAAAAGCTTCAATATTTGACCCTTGAAGTTTAACTCCATCATGGGGCACTGGGAACTGTCTGACCAAAACCATCTTGCTCTGCAATTTTATCGTCAGATCTTGGGTCTTCAAAACTTTTAGATTTTCGCACACGTATACTTCGATTTCAAAGATTTCCGTAGTTTGCCTCAATATTTTCCCTACAGTTGACACTTGAATAATTTTACAAAACTTTTATAAATCTCTGCCTTCAATATTGTTTGCAATACAATAAGGCTAAAAGCATGAATGTCACATTAAATACTAGATATCGCAGCACATAAAAACCACATTGACATTGACAAGTTATTATTTCAACAAAAACTCTAAATTTTCCAACCTTTTTACCAACCCAAAGGCCAATTTTCAAGTTTCAATCACCATTGATCACTGACTCAATTACTCAATCTACTTTAGATTTGCTTTCAATGAGTGAATCACACCACTACAATTTCATTGTATTCAGGTGTTAATTGAAGTCACGAATTAATCAAATTATTTGGACGCTTTGTGTGAAAAACGTAGTAAATAGACACAGACATGAGCTTTTGAGCAACAAACAAATTTTCAAGCACATGTTCAGAAAGATCACAAATACTCAATGCTAAACACAAGCTGTGCATCAAAAAAATTTGCTGCCGCTGCGCCGTGCTACTACGATACGGGTTTCACCAACAAAACCCTATCATCCGATCCGTTCCATAGCATTCCACACACACACAATGTGTGGAATCTCAACTACTACATACTGGAAGCAGAGGAAGCATGTTCATGATTTTATTGATTGAAACTTTATGCTAAAAACTGCTTTTCAAGCTCGAAATGGTCAAGTGTTGCAGAACAATGGGTTGTTGTAACAATTTTTCAGATTGCATTTTGTAACTTATAGGTAACATTAAATAATTTGACCTATAAGGGTACTAAACTACCTGCTAAACTGAAAATGTACCTTACTGAATCTATAGTGGCTTTCCACAACAAAACGAGAAAAAGAATCGTTACATTTACATTATACAGTTTTACTGAAGAAAGCTTTTCAAATGGCTGAATCTATTTCTCCTGTTGCAATTGGTGTAATCTCAGATCCGCCTACGATAGTAATCAGCTATGATTGTATGTCAGCACTGGGAGAAAGGCGGAAACGGAGAAAGCGGAAAATGCCTCTGAGGGACTTTACTGACAAATCAAACGTAAAACGCTACGCATTTAATTTGCGACAGCGTCACAGTAAATATCTCGCGAATGTGATTGATGTAACTCTTGAGAAGATGTTGCGAATAATTCAGGAAATTCAAAAAGGAAACTCAGTAGGTGAGTCGGAAATATGAAATTTTGGGTAAATTTTAAATTTGCAGTTTGATAATTGCTTTGAAATCAACTTGCAAGTTGCAATATATCATCAAGTTTACTTTGCAACTTTTTTCTATGGGCCGCAAAAATTTATTTTGAATTCTTAGAAGCAGCATTGAAAATTGTGAACAAAGAGTACAGCATCGATGAACATGAGGACTTGAACAAGCTTTCACCTGCAGAACTGGCACAGCGAAAAGCAGTGATGGATGAAATGTTTCACAAGAATATGGTCAAACCTGGGGATCCTGATTTTGTGTACGATCGGGAAGTAAAATTTGAAACAAAAATTGAAAAGGCTGATGGAAATGACTGGGATGAGGAGTCGGAGAAACTAAGAGAGAAAGAGAAAGATGATGCTTTGGTGTTGGCGAATATTGAAGAGAATAATGGAACCAAGAAACTTTTGCAGCCGTTGAATGAAGCTTGTGACGACAGCATCTCTGCAAATATAAATCTCAAATCTGAATCATTAATCACTACAAACGTTAACGATGATCAGGAAGCTGAAACACCGGAAGCGAATGACGATAAAGATGAGGATGATTTGTATAACGTTTATGCGTTCCCAAAAATATTCAACAACTCTAGCGAAATGAAGATGAATTTAACTCCGGTCAAGGATGAAAGTTTGTCTAAGATTGGAGTAGTTGCGACACAGAAATCAGACGATGACTCATCATCTATGAACAATATTGAAGAAGCTTTAGTGAAGATTGAATCAGGAGGTTTGGAAGAAGAGGATGAGGACTTTTGGCAGTGATGGATGATGGTGAAAGGTCGTAGAATAGGGATATCAGAGTCTTTTTAAACAAGACAAATCATGCCTTTAAAGCAAACAACCTATTAACACTATCTCTGTAACAGGAAGATTTAAATGTGGATGCAATACATTTTGGATTAAAATTATATCTATCCGCAAAAACAAAATAAAAATATGACAATCGAGTTTTTTTAAATAGCATAATTATTTGATCATACATTTTACTTTTTTTATTCAATTTCATCAACAAAGAACATTAGAAAAATTACAAAACAAAAACATTTACCATATCTTCAAGATAAAAAATGTAATAACAGGAAGGAGGTCATAAACATAAGCGTATGCCCCCGCTATCGCAGGAACATGTCGGAGTACGTCTCAAAATCATGTCTCTGGCATTGGCCAAAAACATGTCATATGGTCATTTTTAACATGTAGTACATGTTCTTC
>JAQIXX010000191.1:0-81118 GCA_034700605.1 Willowsia nigromaculata | reverse complement strand
TCCTATTTTGCCGATTTTTCGTGCATATTTGCATACATATTTTCTCATTTTTCTTGCATTTTTCCTCGTTCTCTGGTAATGACCTTGATGACTTTGAGTGAAGACGATCATTTGTCTTCTAGAAGTCGTGTGTGTTAAGCCATCGTCTATGGTTATTACTTTATTTAACAAGAGCTTTTCGCTACTTTCATTTCGACCGCAAACAAACACCATTTCTCAAATACAGCACGAAAAAAATGTGGAAATCAAACGACCTGAGACGTGGAACTGCGATTAATGAAATATATATTTCATCGAAAAGTGATTAATTATCTCTGAGTTCTTTGCTTTAGGTGTGAGCACTTGAATACAACATTGTAGGTAGTTTTTGCGTGTTTTTGTTGAAGTATGACTTTGATTGGTTCTGTTGTTTGGTTTACAGGTAAAAACACATAGGTACCTATGTATGTGTGTAATGGTTGCATAAATATTAGTTTGCTTCTTGGAAAAGGCGTGTTTGGGCAATCAGAATGGAATTTCGATCTTGATTTGACCACATGAATAGACTTTCTCTGCATGTTTAAATGCCAGTCCTGAATGATGAATAATATTGTTCCTCCCGCTGGTAGTGCGTGGTTTTTGGGAATAGACTTTTGAGTGCCATAATATGCCAAGATAACATATGATTATTGGACGCAGGTACCTGAGGTTTAATGGATGTTTATTGAATATTAATTTGTGTAATCGGAGAATGCCATCATACATTATGCATTATGATGCATATGTACAGGTGTATTGGTATTGTAAAATCTTACGTGTGTGTGTGTTGAAGTAATTTTTATTAGCATATTTTACAACAACATGAATTGGAAATAGACAAACCACATTTAAAGCGCAAACAGAGAAGATATTTAAGATATGCACCCATAGTCAACTACCACTTGCTCTTCAACAGAAGCATACCAGAAATTGCACGACTGCGCATTAATTTTTTACAGCATTGTTGACTATTTTTCTCTTCTGAGAAAAGTGGTTTACATAGCACGATAAATATATGTATATTCACATTCACCTGAAGTCAATCTGGTAATGAGATCGTATCTTTCACCGCGCTCTTGCTCAACTCAAAAAGTACATTAAAACACCTTTAGATAAAATAGGCGACAGGTTGAATGGAAAAAAGCTAACAATATGGTGTGCATTTTTAGCACGAATGGATTTTAACCAGTATTACATTCATAATACGTGTATACATTTGATGAGCAAGGAAAATTATTGAGAAACATTACACACAGTCAAGACTCAAACTCATGATGACGAAGCTGGTATTATTTATTTTGAGATTTTTTGTACGTGTTAGTTAACTCTAATCTCCCCTTTTAATCTTGCCTTTGTTACTTATTCGCTTTTCAAGATGTTTGCAGCTGAATAGCTGTAGATGTCCAACGGTTAGAATGTTAGTTTTACTAATGGAGAATGTTAAGGAGTCGTATGAGTGATTAGCAAAAAATAGACATGTGACAAACATGGTCAAATTTGCTTAAGGTGTACATCATTGCAGCAGATAAAAAAGTTGTTTGTAAAACTAAAGCCAATTACGGTATAAAGGCTGCATTCAATTTGGTCTCGTATTATTACCATATTCGTCTAGTATGCCCAATAATACAGATATTATGACTTCAGAGTGACAATAAAAAAATAAAATTATGAACAAAAAAGTGTTCGATTAAGACTTATTGATGTGGCCTGATCATTAAGGGTTTTTCTGGTAACTAATTTATACGCTTGCTTCCTCGATTATTCAAAAAATAACAGTGTTACTTTTTGCGGTAGCATTTTAAAAGAACTCATCTTTTACAAACATGCTGTCACGTTGCTTTTTTGTAAAAGTTTGCAATGCTATTCAACAGTTTGACCATAAAAACTGCAAGCAATTATGCTATTTGATTCTCTTTACTTGACAATTATGCATTTTTTTTTATCCATGTATTTTTATCCATCTCTACTCACATGTCATGTTCTGATACCTTTTTTATTTATGATGTTGTGTTATGCATGCCAAATGTTTGCATCATGTGAAAACTCAATATATGTTCGAGTACATAATTCAAGCTTGAAGGTTTTTCAATTCCATATGCATTTTTCCTATATCAAACAATCATATCAGCGATTCTATATTGTTGTTTTATTCCAGTATTCAGTAGCATTCCAGTCATCCATCATCCTTTCTAAGTCTGTAACATCTTCAGATGTAAAGCACAATATTTGAAATAAATGGGCTGAATTAGTAGTGCATATTTGATACTTGAAGCAAAATGTGAGTTCCACTCATTAGGTAGCCTTATTTTGCAATTTATGGAGCTCCAACTGCTTTGGGGCTTTCACATTTGAGAATGTTTTTACTTTTTTTTATCTTTCACAAATTTTCAATATACATACATGCATGTTGTAATAAAGCAAAAATAACACGTTATTCACATGCGAGGATAAACCAGGAATGATGAAAATGATGATAACATAGTATTTGATATTATAGCTGCAATAACCAGACTCTACGCTTGAATTTAACCTTGAAATTTGTTGGAAACTCCGACTAATTTTTCAGTATGTTATGACAGTTAAAGGTTGGCTAGCTTTAATTTAGTTTTATTGGGGGATATAATGCTTTTTTTGTTCATGGGGATAATGTTCGCATATAGCATAAATTCTGATGTCAGAGGACAGGAATAAAACTATAAATATAAAATATTTTTGTTGAAGTTGTTTTTACATGTCTTTTCAATGTTTTGAGAAACTTCACTACATTTCAAAGGCTGTAATGAAACATTGTTACATTGAATATTTGGCAATTCTTTCAGGATTGCTGACTCCTTTGTTTTATAGTAGGTTGACCTGTAATGGTAAATGATTTCAAGACGCTACTGGTAAAAAATTACATGACTTTCGCACACAAATAAAAATAATTATAATTATCCGGTGATTCTATATTATTTGGAATTTTCAGTAGTGATCTTTTGGCTCCACGTACTTGGTGGTACCGGTATCACATTAAGAACAGACAACATCCAAAAGAATGAATTACTTGGATATTTCCACCTATATCATTTTATTTCTCGAAATTAATTTTTCTCAATGCGTCCATATCAATTCAAACGAATCGGTAACTGTATTTTATGATGATTCATTGTGCATAATACCGTGTGGCATTCAAGCAGAAAGTACACATTCCTTGAAAGGTTTATGTCGTTCCAAAAGTTAACTTCGATTTATCGTCAATAAGATTTAAAATAATGTAAAATTAATGAGCACTCAAAAAGTATAAGATTAATTTATTCACAAATATTTTGTGAGTGCTATCTGAAAAAGTGCAAACTTTCATTAGGTTCAAGTTAATGTTAGTCAATCTTGTCTTTATACTAAAGGTACTATCAGCTACATAATATTTACCCAGTCGACGACAGTTACAATGTATGATAATTAGCTTTTATAATAAACATTTCCCTAGTCATTTCATTATTTTTTAAATTAACACTCCTAGTAAGTTTTAAGAAACCACACCGCTCAAATGTAATCATGCCAGCCCAGTGTCGTAATTACTGCACGCGGTACTGCATAACGCTTCACAAACAAGTAAAAAATGTACAGGAAAAAAAGCCGCATAAAAATCTGCGAAATCGAACACGTTGTATCACTAGATCTCTAAAAACTCCTTTCATCATTTGTGCTTGCTCTTTTGACTGATTAAAGTTGTCTTGTGACTCTTGTGAGAGTCTTAAATGTTGATGAACTGCTGTATTAAAAGTCGCAAACTAGCATTGTGGGAAATTACTACCATATTTTAATGATGATGGCCATGAAATTCTTATGACACTCAACTGAAGAGAAAATGTTTTCGTCAAGACAGTCATGACCGACCACAGTAATAAAAGTGTTCTTTTCAATGTATTAACGATGATGAGAGAATTCAGTAGGTTCTTGTTTTTTAACGTTTTATGTATGAGCTATACTGTCCATTAATACCTTCAATATGAGTTTTTATGTAAGCCGTTCTTGAGAGAAATCCTGGTTTTTTACTTGTGTACTCCCAACCATACTGGAGCCTGGAGGCATAATAATTTCATTTGCAAAAAAGCCAATGTCAAAGAAGTCAACTCATTTTGGCGAGACTTTCCTCATACATTCTTAAATAGCAGGTAGAATAGCAGCTAGCAGCAGACATGTTCGGTGGCACTAGTGGCAGTGCCCTGGTGGTAGATGCTGTACAATTTACCATTTTACAACTGAAGGTGGTGTAATTATGTGCACGTACTGGCTGACGTATTTTTAAGTATTTGCGAAGAATAAGGTATGACAAGCCTCAGCATTCTTTCTAATGCGATTATTTTGTGTTTTTTCTTTGGATTTAATGGGCATTAACCATGCTTCTCAACTTTCTCTCTTGCAAATGTATCATAATAATGCTGTGTATTTTTATAGAAGTTAAAGACACATGAACAAATATATGGTACATGGCTGAATACAAGGATTTTACTTCCCACATCAACGTTCCGGTCGTCACCATTACCATTAGATATACATATTATCATTAATTCCTCATACTGCATCTGTATATACCTGTTCACAATAAGAGCAACGCAGGTCTGTTTGTATGCTTTAGGAATCAACGATTTTCAGCCTCATTTTGGCAGTTGGGTTTTAAATATGCTATTATCTTCATTTGTACATTGTGTATCATTAATGGTTGTACAATATGAGAATGCATATCAAAAATTTGAAAGTCGTCTGGAGCAATGTTTCCATTCCCCGACAGATAAAATGAAGTACTTTCTTACTGTTATACAACCCAACAAAATCAGTGCCTTTGAGTTTCTTATTTAGTATTTATTACTATGTAGGATTTGAATGATTCACAAAAAACATGTAATGATCCATTCACGATTCTTTTTCAGTCTCGCTCCTAACAGTTCATTCCAAAAAATCTATTTCGCCATGCCACACCACACAGTTCAACAAAAATATATCTTGACTGTAGACTCATGTATCGTGAATAATTTTGTTATTGAATCAATGCTCTCATGAAAAAGGTTCGTTTTCATTGTGAATATTATTACAACTTACAACTGCCTATTATTCTTATGGTTTACTTCAAAAAATTTGAGTTCATGCTCGCTTTCGTCTTGATTTGCCTTTTACGTATCATCCCGCATGTTCCCAACAAAAACTACGTTTGACCTTTGGCAAAGATTATGCGTATCATCGTGACCATGATTATGATGATCGTAAGCAGAGTAAAAATGGTTATTATGACATTAGCGGAGCCATTATTCTACCCCATTAGTACTTATTTAAAGGCGATTAGTGGTGGTGGGCTAAGCTTCTAGTCTCATGCATGATTTCGTTATGGTTTGAATTCACACATACTCTGAAGAAATGTGAGCAGGCAATATGAAACCGAAGAACTGGAGAGGGGTTGAATAATTGTTTAATGCACACATTCAATCCGTGTACATTTAAAGCCTTTTCTTCATCCTCTCCTAGCTTTTTGCATATAGCACAAGATTCTACTTTCCTGCATGCATAATGCCAACTTTTAAAATGCATAATTCATCCATTTGCTTTGTTAATACTCAGCCCTGCAAGAAGTCTTTCTTTTTACAGCCACTCCTTCAATTTCTTCATTATTCTATACACCACTAATTTTTAGACTGTGACTAGAAGAATCATAATCATCGTTCCTGCAACAGCACTCATCATCAACTTTCTGGCAGTCGTGAGTTTGCTACTTGCTGTAATGTGGATGAGTGGGCACATTTTCTTTGAATGTCCACGCATAACTAAAAGGCACAGCCGTGTATGAATATTACCTTTTTCGTTAAATATAGTAGTAAGAGAAATGAGAATACAATTTTTGTTCTACAAACATGCAGACTTTTTTGTGTCGATGCCAGTGATGTCTTATTGTGCTGCATAGATCGGTTGGTTATGGTATCGTATAAAGTTTTATGCACTTGTATATTTTATTTCATATTTGCATGCATACGTACTTTTTTCACGTTTATGACGATGCTTTCAAAAAAGTATGTGTGTGGTTTGAAATGAATGCGCCATAAATCGAGGCTTGGCTAATGTGCACTATCGTTTTTAAATTGGTGAAACGTGATTGTACCGTCATAGTAGTCATCATCATTATTCGTCGTCTGTGTAGTTGTCGTGAGATGTGCATATTCAGTTGTTGTTCTCTTGGGCTTTTGACTTGGCTTACTTGGTTTGGTCGGTTGATTAGGTACTCATTCTATCGCATCGTAGCTTTAGTTGTTCCGTGATTTTTTTTTACCTTCCAATTCATTGTGGTTGGTTTAGCATAGGATTGCAGCTCTCTCGAAAATGTATATGCAATAATATGCATGCTTGCTGAATTAGTAAGGCTGGGAACGGAAAGAACGCTGTTTTTGATGATGATGATGATGTTGGTAGAAATGAAATATTACTTTTTCTTCCCGTGTGTAACTCAATATTTGACTATCATTTTGAACCATTTCATGACAATGATGATTTATAAAATAGACAGTGTATAAAAATATATATAGGAATAATAGGAAGACGAAAGCACCATGAATAGCGTATTTTTGTTGAATGAAAGAAAAAACAGCATGAAGGGCACGTCGTTATGTTGTCAGTTCTTTTCACTTTCATCATCATCGTAAAGATTTAACTTGTAGTCTTCTTTTTTTAACTGGACTATAGTATCGTGCAGTGTACTTTATTATTATTTATTTGTTCATTCATTCATCTAATTCTTATTGTCTGCACTATTTTGATGATACAATACAAATAAAAACACCGGAACGAATAGAACTACAAAGAAATCTTTGCACGCAAATCCGATGATAAATGGGATTGTAGATGGGCGTACGTATTTGTTCTGCTGAAAAAAAAAACAATTTGAAGCAAACAAACGTCAGCGAGTTGGATGAAAGAATATGTAGTTGTACTGTTCATAAAAAGGTTTCATTTTATGGAATTTCAAAAGTCGGATGAAACAAAATTCGTGCTTTTCCTCGATTGATACATCAAGCTTCATATTGCACTAACATTTATACCATCATGTTGCTTTAATACTATATATTTTGTTTTTCATTGGGGTTTGATTTTGTTTTGGAAATAATTATATTTATGAGAGAAACTGAAACCTATCATTTGAAATCTGAAATTATGAGTCCCAGGGCTAGGTATAATCCTGATTCTGATGCGTTTTGTTTTACATAAATTTTGGCATCTCTTCGTTTCTGGGGAAGGCAGCCTACCACGCAAGAAAGCATGTGTGCAACATGTCAAACAGGAGGATAAGTCATTCATCGCGTTCAATTAACGTCGTTATCACCATCAAATAACCTTCATCGACTATGAAGACCCCACATGTAGAAATTCAGTCAGTTCATTTATTCTGCTACTTTTGCTATTTGTGGTTTGAAATGAAGTTAAACTAAACTGAAGAGTGGATGCAAAAATGATTATGTTTAATTCAACGTGATAATAATCAAATGAGATCTGATGTGTTCGTAGTATTTAAATGTGTTTTTTTCTATTACTTCCTGTTATACAACTTCTGTAAACATTGATGTACAAAATAGGTTTTGGCTAGGGCCCACATTTTCGCTTAATTTTTTAAGACCGTGAAGTCATTTTCGGAAGTTCTAACGTACGGTTCGACCCACTACTACTCCATACATGTGTCATGAAATCAGCAAGCAAATCAAATTTGCACTTTTTGCAATAACACGGTCTGTGTGACATGGAGTGAACGTCTAAATTTCCCAGCCAAGTCAGGACACCAGTAGATCTAGTCATTAGCAAGTTTGTTGTTTATTTTGGTACACATTTTATTAGAAAAGGAGCCAAAGATGAGTCATTTTCTGTGATGTGTCTGCAATATACGTCAGACAGCACTATAGTTTTACCTTACCCTTTTAATAAGTCGAATGTTAAATGTCGCAATAACAGAAGCAGTGGCTGATCTGCACCTTACTCAAAGTGATTTGCCCATTTCCAATTAGATAAGGTTAAATTGTTATTTCATGTACTTTCACCTGATAAACTGCTTGTATTTTTATGTTTTGATGTCATAAATAAACATTATGCGTTTTAATATAGGCTTGTGAATTAGAGTGAGCAATCAAACCAATTCCAATTTAGGAACTCCGCATTTTGCTTCTTTAAATCACTTATTCGCACGCTCTATGATTTAGTCTCCTGTAAATTTATTACAAGATGATGGCAAAATTTTCATTTTCTTGTGAAACGCAGTCTCATATCATGACATCACGTCTAGTCTAGAGAAAATACAAGGATAATTCGCAATTGAAAATTTCAGCGCATGCAAAAAGTCTTCTTCAAAACCAACATAAAAGTGTCTCGAGCGAATTCGGCAAGCTGAAATAGTGGTCATAGTGGCCATTGCTTGTTATGCATTGTTCAAGCGCACCAACAATGCAGCATGGGAACATAATGCAGTTTGTCTAAAAAAGGTCACCGAACCCACACACATCACACTTTACAATAAAGAATAGCCATAAGATGCTATGTAGGTACATAAGCTGCATTTTCCCCAGCGTCACCACTCACTACTACAGTCTCCATACTGATCACAGCACATCAGACATCACACACGACATGCAACTGATGATGCAGTCGTACGGCTTGTCTGTGCAAAAGTGAGCATGTAACATCAAGACAAGACAACAACACTGATATTATTTTAATAGTGATTTGATCGCTAATGCTGATCTTATATGCTTAGTCTTCTACGTTTGGTTGCTTTGTCTGTTTTCAGTAGCCTTACATCCAATACATTTGTAAAATGTAAACTAGCAAATCACAATGCAATCGATCTCTTCTGGTACAACAATCACAATTCATACTTCAGACACCCGCTTGATTTGCCGTCCTGCTCCTTTTTCAGATCAAGTGTAGTAAAAGTTTTACATGCGTTTTTTAAAACAGCTCATATCAATCATGTGATATTTGTAATTATGGAATGTAAATTGAACCTTTGCATAGAATTTAGCTTACCAAGCGTTTATTTACTGCACCACATTAAATTGTATACATTCCATCATTTCTTAACGAATATGATACATCTATCATGATTTCCTCAGTTTGGGTCATTGTATTGGCATTAAATCTGTGGGAATGAGAAAGCGACACACACGGTAGATCTTTTTTACGGTGAACACACATATCGTAAAAAAACAATAAAGCTTTCAGTTCGAATCAATAACTCTTGAGTCCTGGTTTTACGAATGTTCTCCGAAAGATTTTGTACCAAAATTTAGTACCTTGAAGTCTCAAGAAATTGTCAGTCCAATCCAATATCAAGTATATTCACTTGCATTTCAGTTTTCTCGTAGTTATGAATAACATTATAAATATTATGTTATGTAATGTTCATATAGAATGAAATATGCTATCAAGTAAATAAGCCCAAGAGGTTAGAAAACGAAGCATTATCATTATGAACAATCATGAATATATTAGCGGAAGATTTCTGGTCTGAAACTAGTAAATCAAAGGGAAGTACACACTACACCCATTCACCAACAGCACATCAAATAATGTGTGTTATCATTTATTAGACCGAAGTCCGTACATAATTATCGTTATTACGCATTCATCTGGTAGAAAAACCGTCTAAGTAAGCCCTTCTATGAGCTGATTCAATTTCAATTCTGCATACAAAACTGAAAAGTTGTGAAGCGGCAGTGTGTTGGTGGTGGTGATGTTCTGTTTTGATTTCAACGAACGAAAGATGAAGTTGAGTGCTATGTAAGGACTATATTATACCTTCCCGAGACTTCTTATGTCTGATTATGATAGTCTGATGTCCATCCTATAATAATGGTTTGTTTAAGGGTTTTTGTATAACGTCTTAAAAAGTGGATGAACAGGTTTCACTTTGAAATGTGTATCAATCTGTGTTGCGTTATGTGATGAGCTCTCCTTACGCTACTTTACTTTTGCGTTTCAGCATTAGCATCTTTGTCAATGCGTCGTTGAATGAAGGATGGAATACTATATGTTTCGGTTCAGTTTCCAAACCCTATAACATAGCTGCACATATAAAGAGTATAGAAACTTTGCAAAAAAATGAACGCAAAAAGCAGAAACACTAAAGACGGTGCTGGCTGACTTAAAACTCGAATTAATATTCGAAACAAGTGATTTTAGGCCTTGGGGCTATAGTTTCGGTATAAAACGAGAAGAAAGGATTTGATAGTACCACTTGATCTGGATTAAAGATGTGCTCAGATTGCAACTTCCTTTCCTTTTTGTACCGCGTTTCATGATTGTCGTCCTCCTTCTGAATGAAACACTCATCATGCATGACACACCAAAAATGAAATAAATATTTTCGGTTTTTTCCATTGTAGTAACCGTGAATAATTCCGTTGGTCTACGTAACCGACTCACATGCTCTCATCGTAAAATATAATTTGGTTTTTATACAGACAGAGATGTGAAATGGTTATAATGATAAATCAACAAAATAATTTGACTAGTGAGCTAAGATGATGATCAGGTTGCCCAGTGTGAAAAACGGTGAAATCCTGTATTCATGATGAAATGTTTGATTATGTACGCCTTAGTTGCAGCTTAATTTAATGCCCACCAGAAGACCCATCCTCGCAGATTTTTAAAATAAAACAATCGCATGTCCTAAGGCTAATTACTGTATTCATAATTTATACATCATTCTTTTATATTAACGTTCCCCAATAGAAAAAATGCAAGACGCTTGCAGTGGATATGGAACTATATTAGAGTTGACTCAGGAAATCCTTGTAAAACTTGCTTGCTGGGCATCACTAACGGTAGATCATTAATTATTAGGGATTAGATCAAGACTCCTTTGATTTGCTAATGAGTGTCGTTTGTTATTTAAATCAACGTCGACACTCCAATCACTTTAATCATTAATATTGCACTTCAGCTATAAGGTAAATACTATCGGGCTATATATCTTGTAATTCGTTTTGAATTGAAATATTTTTTATTGTAAGCACGCAGTCAGTAATTAGTGGTAAATATGCAAAAAATGACTACTCTATGGTAAACGCAGGTACGCAGTCGATCATCGCGTGATTGATTTGATTGAAGAGCTTGATATTTTGAAGGTCGAAGATGATCACACTCACAATCGGAACCATGACGTAGTGTAGTGTAGCTGGCACTTGGTTGTAGAAAGTTAAATTATTGAATTCATTCATTGACGTTACTTCATGGAATTGAAATTTTGCCCACATCAAGCTAAAATGTCTATTTCCTTGTCAGTTAGAGTTTAGCAGAATTCTATGTATGGGTTCATTTTCGTATAATATTCACCGTATCTCCAAGAAGTTGAATGTACTATACTAATATGAAAACAGTTATCATAATCCCATACATGTACTGGGCATACATAAACCGTTTTTTTTTCTTTTCATTCTTCATATGACTTTTTGGTGGAGTGGAATGAGCATCTGGGGCATTTAATTAATGAGGAAAAACTGACAGAGAGTAATTAAAAGCATTTTTTACTGCTGCTTATACAATTCAAAATTTTAATGAGATGGGATAGATGTGATGAGTGAATGAATCCTGTATTTTGCAATTCATAGTTCATACAATGAATAAAACGTCACCTGAGCACGGACACGATGAAGTATGAAGAATTCAACTCTGCACGACTTCTGTACATGTTTTTTCTTTGCATTCTGTTTGCTGATTTTTATGTTTCCTTCTGGTATTCTAATACATTTCTGGTCATAGAATAAAGTACTTTCGGATAGCTTTAAAAATAGTTTTAAATCTTCAATTCACGAGATGAAATTTAAAAGAGAACATTGATGATTTAAGAAACATTTCGAATTCAATTAAAGTTCTGTAGCATTCCTTGTTTTACATTTTCGTGCAGATTACAATAGAAAATGTCTATGCAGTAAAGCACATAAATCACCGAAAGTAAATTCACAGAACAGTGATGAAATTGCAACATATCATGCAACCCTTCAAGCAAGTCTGAACCTATTGAGCTATTTTTAGAAACCACAAACTATCTAAAGTAACCAATGCGGAGATCCGTATGCGATTTGATTTCATCGTTTGTATTAGAGAATCAAAATTATATCAAATTGAGAATAAATAATTGATATCAGATGAAACTTCAACGTGGTAGACACATTTAATCATCTTTATTACATCTATCACTGTCATTGTTATCCGCTAAACATGATCGTAATCAATGATCAATGTGTAATCTTCACATCTTTTCTTTTCACAAAAGTATTACATAGGTAGCAACAAGAAGTATAACAAAAAATAATATTGTATCAATTACAATAGGATCAGCCTCAGGCCAGGCCTACCAAACTACATACCTATTATCTGATTCCATAACCTTTACTGGAATGGAAGCTCGTCCCATCGTTGCAAAACCATATCATTCCGAAAAAATGCCAAATGCCAAAAATATATATATCTTTAGTCATTTATTTCAATGTAATTTCATACTTCGTGCTGTAACTCATGAATTCGATAGTTTTCCTTCACGTTTACCAATGTGTTGTCTAATGATACAAACAAACCCCAGTGAAGAATCCAATTTACGTTATTGGTTTCGTTACGACACAATAGTTCGAATATATCCTTTTCATCCCTGCAACAAAAAGGAGTTTTTAAACCTTTCCGCAAGCACATAATATAGCACTCTGTTAACAATAGGTAACATCCAGGTGTCTTTCATTTTCAGTTCTATCAAATACAGTAAGCTTTTTGCAGCTCTAAAATTAGGTACCCCAGCAGCGCTCATGATTTGTTTCCAATAATCCATCCAATCCATTTATCAGCATCAATCGCATCATCATTTTTTTAAAAACATTCTCCACGTGTAACTCCAGCGCAATAGGCCACTGTGGGAGTTTCTTTTTTACAATTTTCTTCTGTTAAAAATTTTGTTATTTATCTTTTCAATTTCAGTTCATGCTGGGTTATTGGTTCTTTTGAATTTCGTAGAATTCGTACTTTTACTCCGGATCCTGTAGTCCATTCACTTTCTATTTCTTCCAAGAGCTTTAATCGTGATCCTCCCACATCTGCCCATAACTTTCTCCTTGTGTTATTTTTTGACGAAATGGATACAATGTCTAAACCATCGTTCGAGTTAACACATGCATAATTTGATTCCTATAGGAGCTCTTTATTCGTCACGTATTTCATGAAAAAATGTAGTACATGTCACTAAATATCCAAGTTCTACAAATTCACGAGGTGTTTTCGTTTGCATCTTACTCTCTGATGCACACGTTCCTATCCATATTTTCAGATTCATCTACAAGGAGTATTGAGAGTTGATCCATCTAATCCAGTGTAGTCAATTTGTGAGCACTCCGAATTTTCTATGAAAATAGAACAGATTTTTGTATAAGGAATATTCATACAAAAAGCCAAGCATGTCTATGAGACACTCATTGTCAGTCTTACTCTGCAAAAACAATGAGAAATGCGAAGGGAAAGTATGTGTTCTGTACATACATATTTTCTGATATTTACACTTTTGTCATCTTGTATGCATGAGCTGTGCTTGAATGTATACGAGATTCATCACATCACCTGCAATAACAACAACTTCTACTACATCAACTGAAAAATGAATTTGATGAGCTAAAGTGAGTCACTGGAAACGTGACAAAATAGATGACCATCATAGAATCATATCTGTGCTAAATCCGATCTGTGCTAGTAGAAATGAATTGCGATCAACATGGCGTAAGCGTATTGTAACGCTCAAGTGAGAAAACTTTGTTTCGTCAGTTGATGCCTGCACACATCCTACCTACTTCTCAGCTTTCACCATCTTTTTGTAGACATTTCCTGTTTACCGAGTTTTCTCTAGGAAATAATATCCATTACGTTTGACAGATTTAAGAAATGTGTATTGACGTAAACCTAGTCATTATGTATGTCATATGTAATATGTAATTGACAATTTGACGCTTTATTTTCCAAAGATAACAAGGAGAAAATCGAATAAAAAATATTCTACCATGTATAGACATACATATATTTCGTTTCGTAATGCTGCAGCAATATTTATTTTAAAATTAGTTTGTTTTCTCTTTCTATGTATGTGTTCCTTTGCTTTTCATAGTACCCCATGCAGTTAAACAGAGCCAGGAGAAAGTGAACCTGTCGAGTAGAAGTTACTTGTGTAGACTTTAGTTTTCATCGGAGTGCTTCTAGAAAGAGCAATTTAAAATAGCAACAAATATGACTACCCACTTCACTTGAAATTTATTTAAACGTGTCATTTTATTTATTTATAGAAAAATTCATTCTATCAAGCAGATCTTATACGTTCCTGCTTTCTCCTTACCTGTGAGATAACTAACACCTAGTATTAACTCAACCCACGCAACAAGCGCCCAGCAAGCTTCATGCTAACTTCAAAAGATGCTGATGTTCTTGTAAAGAAACCAATGCATATTTTTTTTGTGTATGGGGTTTAGGAATTTTTATTGAATGTTGAAAGTCATCAAAGGATACGTGTGTCTAGTTAGAAAAATAGCTCAGAAGGCAATTCGTCGAATATTTTCATTCACTGAATTTCAAACTACAAACATGTGAGCTTATTTATTTCGATGCCTCTTTTTTAAACATCATTTTACGTTAAGTTATGAGAAGTCGATGTCAGCTCAATATCGCTGTATGCATACAGTAAAAATACAATTATAAAGACAGATGAGTTTTAAATTACCTTATTTTTTGCATCTGATGGATTTTCACTTTTTGCAAAGTTATGAAAAGTGTGAGATCTTACTGGGCAGCGGGACAACACAAGTCAACATTGAATTGCGAATTCACGGAGGTTCCACATGCTGTAAGGAAATACAGAGAGGAGGAGGTTGTGAATTCTCAAATTCCCCATGCTTTTTTACATACGAAAAGTCTTTGGCAAATTTTATTTGCTTTGCCAGTAGTTATTGCATTTCAAAATGTATAAAATGAATATATAGTGAGTTTTTGCAAACTTATATAGATCACGAACATTGAAACAAACAGAAAAGCATTCTAATATCCACCTTAATTTACTTCTTTGAATAAACTGGAAATGTTTGGGGAGTTGACGTGGATATACCTGGAATACAAACCAAGAAATGGAAGTGTAGGTATGTGCAAAACCTAACAGAGCAGTTCCTAATTTGCTTTGAAGTCAAACGTTTTATACAACATATCTGTATACGTCAATCTATCATGTATATACTTACTCTAGTGGTGAAAACATTCACAACTCACCTGCTAAAATGTAATAAAACATATTATCTAATCATTACCTGAGAGGAAACTGTAAATGTGACCTTTTCACTCATCTTACCTCTAAATTAGCCACATTTACTGCCATGCATCTACCTTTCACCGCTAAGATGCTAAGTAGCTGTGGACGGAAACTGCAAAATTTTATCTAGGAAATGCGAAATGTCTTTTGAAAATTTGAGCTCACGAATTTCTCCACTAATGTTTATATGCTAAATAGAGAGAATTATATGTCTTCCTTGTAAACTCATGTAAAAGCAAGTAGCATAACCAGCAGCTTTAAAAGGCAAGCATAATGCTTTGGGGTAGAATATTACTTGAAGAATCCATCTTATGGGACGCTTTCTCCGCAGTAAAGAGTTACAGCTCCTTACCATAACTTCATATTAACATTATGCAAATGGCTTCCGAGAATATGTTCACTTGTTTTGCTGTTACATGTATTGAAAGGAGACAATTCTAGATCACCCATCATCATCCCTTTGTCCTACATTTCGTGGCACTCTGTTTTCCTGTTATCACACTGTATTTACAGACGCTGTCGTTTCCTATGTGTTCCTCTTAAATCACGTTGAAAGCGTCCTACACAGAAAAAAACTGTGATTCTACTCGATAAGTGACATATGATGGAAAACCTTTTTGTCCCCCTTTTATCACTGAGCCATCCAAGTGATGGATTTATATTGAACTTTTTTCTCACCAGATGTTGAGGTTTTCTTTCTTGGACTTTTTCTTTTATTAACAATGATACATAGTGCTAGCATCTTTGATGGAGGAATCTAAAAAAAACTTATGTGTACGTGTGGCTTGTGGTATGTCGTAACCAGAGTTGAGATGGATTTGTTGAATACTGTTAACATCCATTCATTCACCCATATCCATCCCAAAAGAGATCCCTGTTCAACTGAGAGGTTTTACGTTCTTCTAATACTGTGCCACAACGACATATTGTAATGCATTGCTGATCCTGCTAAATGGTTCAAATTTTTTCATGCACCGAGTTACAATCTGATAGCTTGAACTATTGAAATTGGTGATGATAAAGGTAATACATATGTGTTCTATCATCTATCACAACTTGGATCGTTCAGTTGGGAATTAGGGCAATTTATATTCTATTTTCCATTCTTGTCCGAAAATCCATCCCAATGACAGGAGAGAAAACTGGCAAATTTTAAAAGTGCACTCAAAAATTGTGCTTGAGGCTTTTCGATGGATATCTACTAGCATTATCTAGTAGCAACAGTAGGATTTTTCCAGAATTTGATACAATAGCTGTGAGTTCGAAACTTGGTATTGCTTTTGAAAATCTTGACAAAAATGCGCTTCATTTACCAACTACCACCTGTATTTCTTAACTATTTAAAAATTATTAATGAGCTCGGCATGTATCAAGATCAGTATGACATAATGCAAATTTTTGAGATTATGAACTCTCTTCTCTTTCATGTTCTAGTCACATAATTTGTGAAGTGATGTCATCATTATTGTCTCATTTGAGCAAACGTGGAAGAATTCGTTCTAATATGTACAGATATATTTCTACCATCAAAGATCTTTTTCGACTACTGAAGCGAAGCAGATTGCATCACGGATTATGCCGTGAGAATAAATTTTGTATGATATACCATGAGCATATCCCTTTCTTTTCTACCAACCCTATTCAAATGGAAATGAGTAAGATGAAAGCCTTGCTAGCCAGAAATAAACCAGACAGATACTTTGAGAAAAGTTCAGCTTTTCGTAGGAAAACCTTAATTCTTTCCATTTAAGTGTATTAAGTATCTTCCAGCTTTGCCAGTAACTTTGTATCTTTCATTCTGACTTGGCTTGAGCATCACTCACTATTAGTTTTAGTGCAGTTAACATAAATAACACAAAGCCTTTCACACATATTATATGTACAGCTTGTAACTTCATTGTCATGCATATTTTGCTCTCAAACGGGATGTAAAGGATTTCAAACAAGTCTTCAGAAAGCAATTTGAATCCATTACATCGTCTTTTTTATAAACTTTTACCATCTTCTTTTTTAAATACCGCAAGCACTACGTTCAGTAAAAAATGAAACTTTATCTGCCTTAGCAGTTTAGAAGCTTCGGTTTTTATTCAAATGGGTCATTTAAAAAGACGCGGATAATAAAAATAGTGCAACAGAAAAATAGAAATCGTAGTAGTACAGCGTTCAACGTACAGGTTTGCGAGACAGTTGTTTTCAAGGAAAGTCGTCCTATATGTTATCTCGCATTCTTCCTTCAAAGAGACTTTTCACATTACACAAAGCCTCTCAGCTGGAACAGGCATTTTAACTCCATTTCCCAACATACACGTTCCGGCATCAACTGAATATAATCAGAGTAGTTGTGCGAGATTTGGATCTTTGGATAGAAAGATGTTCCGTGCATTTTTTAATGTACCTACTCACATTATACAAGAACTTCTCGAAGACAAGAAAAAACCAACTACTGTACTTTAACTGTTTGGAAAGTGCATCAAAAATGTCTCAAAGAACATCTTATCACACACATTACATAATATACATCAACTCACACACTATAAATTGGAAAGTTTGAAAAAAAAACGTCTCCCAAAACCAACCAGACATTACTGTCTTTCCCTTTTGTACCGGAAGGCGAAAATCGGAAACTTATCCTCATTTTTGTCGTATGCATCAATTTCAAGTTCACCGACAAAAATCGGGCTTCATGGAATGAAAAAGTAGACATTAAATAGCTGCTCAAGAATATTATGCTTTCTGAGTGTGTCGTCTGATCATCATGATCATGTGCTTTTATGACTACATACATGGATTACGAATAAAAACCTCGAAAGTAATGGTAAGCACCCAAGTCACAACTGTGTAACGTACCGCATATATTTCAAAAATCCTTTTTATTATTACTTTGTAAATGCGCACGCAAAAAAACGTTATCATTACTTATCGTCACCGTTTTTTGCTTAATGGCTTTCAAAAGCTTGATTGCTGAAAATATCAACACTATCAACAATAACTGCTTAAATAAACGTCATATCATCCATACAAGCAGTGCGTTTAAGTGCACGAAACAGTTTGCAAGTAAGCAAACCTACCAGCCAAGTAGGCATCTAAACCAGTCAGTCGAGACCGATTTCTTCAGTCATGTTGTCGTCGTTTCGTTCATTTAGTTCTATCCTTTCGGAATGAATGCATTTACTGTATTCTATGCTTAACACCATATACCTATAAAGGCAGAGTTTTAGGAAGTATGTATGCATAAGACTATGTGCATACTTAGTTCGAATCTTTCGCAGCACCACAACTACTTGGTTGTTTTTGTCTCTAATTTTAGATATGTGTAAGTTCTCTCTTTCTCAATGATCAAGATGGTCTTTCAAGGAAGCAGTATGCGCCACTTCTTCAGGAGTACAGAAAGTTCTTCTACTAAGGCGAAAGGAAGAAAAAATCAAAACATTTTTTTTCCTTCGTAGACGTCATGTATTGCATGTATCACTGCCTCCACACATATACAAAACAGTCATGTAGTAAATGGACGGCTTATTACCGCACTTACTCGTTTATTACTTGAGTATTCCAAGTTGATCCCATCTCTAAAAGCATAAAAATATAAAAATAGAGAAGTTAAAAGAGGAATATTTGGGGGAAGGCACGTTCACTCCCTAAAATTCATTCAATTCTCACTTTAAAATGCCTACCTATCCAATATATTATCATTATTTTCTTCGTCTTTGACGAATTCTTCCTAGTTGGAAGAGTGGAAAGATGCATAAAAATTATATGTATCTAAGCGTGTGGCTTCCCTAGTCTGGTGTGTCTCTCTGTTCCGTTTTGTTATAATTGTAAGAGAGACGAGATGAGACCTCAAATGAGCAAATATATAAAAAGCAGAGAAAGACAAATATACAATTGTGGGAATGTAAGTAGTGAATGCTTCTTTGACTCTTCATCTTGTTCTTCGGTGAATGGTATCATTCAATGTTGACTTTGAGTCATAGTCAAAATAACAAGAAGGCTGGACCATTCTCAATTGAAGTTGATACATTTACTCTGAAGAACTCAGAAAGCGTATTATGACTGCACAAGCAAGTAGGAGAACTTTACGTTTATGCGTATTTATTTCGGCTAAATGGAATGAGTATAGGAATCTTATACCTCGTTTCAGAACTTTTTTGTAGGATGAATGTAATTGAATTGAATGTCAAGCGAATGAGACGTATGCATATAGTACGTAAATTGGAAGTCTCCGATGTGATTATGTGTGGAATAATAATACCTCGGGTGTTCTTATCTTTGAACGTACGTCTTCCACAATTAGTTTTATCATCAACTTCTCCTCACTTTTTAGTCATGGCGCTATACACTGTAGTACATGCTTTTCCTTCATTTTTAAGCCAGGCAGACAGAGAGAGGGTGTAAAATTAAAGGACAACGATATAGTGTATGTTTACCAATGAATATTGAACATGCAAAGAAGAAGAATTCACTTTACTAGGAACAAAACTCCTCTGTCTGCTGTGTAATGTCTCCTATGTTTGGAGTTGAATGTCGTGAAAACATTTTTCAAACAGTTGCCTCTGTTCCGTCTTCTGTGCCAGAAGAAGACAGAGGATTGCTTTATACATTTTAAGGGAAGCTTTCTGACTTGTGTGAGTAACGTTTTTGCCCAATGGAAACGGGAGAATAAATTACTTATTACATACATGTGCAAGTAGATAACTGGAATCCTAATTATGATAATAAAGCAAATCTAATAGCACACTGTAAAAAATTCTGTAACTTCCTTCCTGTTTTTTGCATTCTCTCATTGCCAGTGAGAGGGCGAAGTGAAGGAGATCTGTTCAATGTGTTGCTTCAGATAAAAGGGCTGTTGCGGGAAAAAACTACGACGAGGGAAACGGGAAATGAGGGTGACCCTTTCAAGCAACCCTTGACGATTTAAGTGCTATCTGTTACTTCCTTGTGCCTGCATTAGTCTTCCTGGTAGAATGTGTGTTGTGAACTTGTTTCCTGGCATTACTATTCAATGAAGGATACACAAATACACCTTTACCATCATCAGAAAGTACTGGACAAACTTCTGATTCAAGCGGATATTTGGATGGCACGAATTACACGCATAGTACACGCTTGTATCTAAATTTCTAGGAAAAAAAATCATTTCTTGTAACAGCACATGATACCTTGCTGCGTAAGAAGTTGTGTCAGCAACTTTTTCGGTGTCATTTTTCTAAAAAATCAACACATTTCTTGCTACTGCTGTTACAGCCAGAGAACTTGCCAACTTGTGAATCGTAACACTTTACTCTGTCAATGAATTCAACATTGGTAAAGATATGACTGGTGCGTAGTGTGAAGTTTCATGAAAAAATAACGACCAACCCATAACCATTCGTTCCAGTGACTGCAGTAACACACTGGCATAAGAATTATCGCTTGTGAGTATTGTCGTACTTACCTTGATATTCTTTACAAAAATAAAAAGCAATTTACATTGCAATAACAGCTAATAGTTACTCTTCTAACCTAAAAAAATGTATAAAACGTGTACTTGTGCTATTGTGCACTCATCGTCATCCATGAGCTTGCTCAGTCCTCTCATATTTCTCTGAATTGCTGAACCAATGACTTTTGTGCGTGGTTGTGAGAAAAGTGATCTCACGTCTGTCGTTGGTATCCATCACCGCAATGATTTAGATGTTTTTATTGAAAAGTGCATTCGATGATATACTTAATAACCATCACCGTAAGAGTTTGATGGCGTAAGACCTGCAGTTATGTATGTACTTCTGTACTTGAATTGAAAGGATATCAATAACATTTTATTATTATATTATTGCTTTTTCATGGTGTTTTATGGCCATTGTGCATTCACACATGAAAGGTTTTGTGAGTCTAAAGTGAAATGGGCAGAGCATGCAAAGGACGGAACATAAGACGATGAGCACCAAAAAGTAGTTATTATGAAGTTTTTAAAGCTTCGTTCTGTGTTTTTCTTGTATATTACAATGTATAATATGTTATTATGCAAATGTACAGATATTTAGATAAATGTTTCACGTTGCATGTTGGCTCTTTTTTTACTGCAAGTGTTTTTTACTTGTGAAATCCCATACCATAGCAAAAAAAATTGACAGATCAATTTCCAGTTGGTAATGGTGGTGCCGCGCGCTGCACTTCCAATGTATATTTCAGAGATTGAAACATTATCTTGAATTTATACGATACAGACTCCCTTGCATTTACCTACTCGTACTCTGTACAAATATTTCAATCGTCAGCAAAATTACATTCTTGTTCAAACTGGCGCCTAGACAAGCACTTTTCGGTGTCAGTTTTGTGGTGACTAACCCTTTACTACCACGAGCTTCTGTGTCAGTGCTCCTGGGACTGATGGGACCTTAACGGAAGGAAAACGTGCAGAAAATGAGTGCAAGTCAAAACGCCCTCAGCGGAAGACATCGGTGAAAACCCTGTAAACATAATTGTGCGTCGTGGCAAGCCTTAAAGAAACCATACCGCAAGGCTGTTGACTGAGAGTTTTTTTCATTATTGCAATATGGCAAGTGCCCAAAGCGTTCTGATATTCATGAAATTCTCATCGGTGAGTGAGTACCGGAGAGAAAATGTGGACATTAATTGATGGAAAAAATTGATCTCTGTCAATCTTTGAGCATCAGTTGGCTTTAAACTTGTTGTAATGACAAGTACTCAGTTCTTGAATTCTCCATACACGGAAACACTAAACTTTAGTCAAACTTCTCGGTATAAAATTGAATCCGACCCGGTTTTATCTCTTCTCCCTGGTGCGCATTAAAAAATCTGTACGCTAAATCTTACAAGGTGTTCCAAACTCATAGCAAAAGGGCACTTGGCCAATAGAAATAATTCATCGCATATGCAGTGATGATAACGATAAGTGTCAACGTCAACATTCGTGTGTACATCATTGGTATAGATCCAAGGTGCCCGCTAACGTAAATTTGTGAACTGTTTACTAGAATCCCAAAATGTGTGCTACTTCTTTCAATACAAAATATTAGTAAATACGTACTGGCAAATTAAATTGCCGAAAATTATCCAATCAGACATCGGTTAGCCTAATAATTTGCTTCATTCAAAGTATGACAGTAATAATGGGATCCATCTAATTTTCAATCCCACCACGTCCAAATATTTGCTGAGAATCCAGGGTCGAAAGCGGTTTGTTATGCGTGGAGCTCGGGATACTGACGTATGCATAAAATGCATGGACTGGTAGCATCGTAAATTTTCGAATGAAGTATCTGACAATTATCATTAAAGTCGACATTAATTTTATACGAAAGTAGCCTCAATAATGCTGACTCGTCAATTAATGTAGAAGGACAAGTAATGAAGCAATTAGCAATTCTCTATTGTAACATAAAAGAAACTGAAAACCAACTCATTTCAATATAATTATTTCCCTTGCCAAACCACTTTCACTCCCCATCTTTAATCATGGGTGTGCTTGGTGAGCAAACGCCTAGTCCGGCACCAAGTGACAATAACTTATACCGACAATCTATATTAGGCAACAATGCAATATACCAGCAAATGTTGAATTACCCTTCTATTCTTCCTCCTTCCTCTGTGAGCTACCGTATACCATTGCGTCAGAATAACTCTG
Organism: Willowsia nigromaculata; assembly: GCA_034700605.1. Classification (NCBI taxonomy): domain Eukaryota; kingdom Metazoa; phylum Arthropoda; class Collembola; order Entomobryomorpha; family Entomobryidae; genus Willowsia; species Willowsia nigromaculata. The sequence continues at coordinate 58,148 of JAQIXX010000191.1, read as the reverse complement.
GGAGCACTGGCACAGGAAGTTTAGAAGAAATGAATAGACGAAGCTGTAGCACAGACTCAACATCTCGAAATTCCATGTTCCTACAAAACTTAGCAAATAGTAATGTTGATTCTACGGAAAATGGAGCACGTCTAGAAGACTTCATTCGAAATATCAAATGTTCTGGATATGGAAAGGTAACAATTGCCTAGATTTTTTGTGTGGTACATTTTTATGGCTTATCTGAAACAAACTTTAAAAATTCATTTATACTGTATGCTACACCCTCCTTTCTTAAATTCCGATTTCAACCATGAGTATAACGTATTTGGAAGAAATGAAATTTTCTATCCGTCAGGTTCGGTTGATATTTGATAGCTATACAAATGTTCAATCATAACGTAAACAAAGCCCGTAATAGCAGCTATTTGTTTGACAGACTGAAATAACAATGAATTATCCCTTAAGAGTTCATTATGAAACTGCACAGTAAACATTCTAAAGCCGCAACTGTGGCATCCACATCAACCTAACCACCACACTAGTCATTTAGTGCCACAACACAACGAATAGATACAATTAATATTTACCTTAGAGCGTGTAATAGTAATAACCGTAACAGAAACCTTATGGTAGAGCATGAACATGGACCGTGCTACAATTACATCTCCTGAAGATGTGATAGTTTTTTTTTGTTGCCAGAAGATATTTGCAATATGTAATACTACACACACACTCATTTTTTCTTATGACCGTGTATTTTTGTGCACATGTCATAAAACGAAGGCCTGATTTTTTACCTGTGCCTATATAAATTCTTGTATAAAAAATATCTGTTGAACGCACTGGTACGAGAACTATTCAATATAGCAAACATGATTCAGGACCATAAAATATTTAGCTGATAATAATATTACCTGTGCAGAAGAAGTAGGAAGAAGAACACACACTAACATTTGTTACACCATAATTGCTGTACTGCAAAGAGAACCTCGAAATTGTATCAGGAAAATGGGCTATGAACAAGTAAATGAACGATGAAATGTGTGGTTTATGGGTGATTTTTCTGTTAACTTAGGTTTATGGTATGTTATGTGATGTTGAGTTTGGAATTCGAAACTACACTCAATTGCAATGATGATTATAGGTCATATTACGGACTATATGGTTTATATTACTCGGGTGCCTTTACATGCCAATATATGGAACAAGTGTATTGCCTTACAAGACACAAATTGCAATACAGCTTTGAATTATATAGAACAAAAAAACTATTACTTTGTACAGTGTCAAGTAAGTTTGAAATTAGCAATAAATCCTTGGGATGCCTTACACTACATTGCGGCTGAATACCATTATCATCGTCATCGTTGTCTCATAAAACAGAATATATATGTTATTGCCGTTGGTACACAGACAGGAAGGATATTGTTTGGTGCTGTGCAGTCATTTAAGGTCATCAGAGAATTCATTTATATAAAATTGTATGGAATGGGCAGACAAAGTACTAACGATGGCCAGAATGAATTGTAGTTTTTATATAAATGCTTGAAATAAGGAAGGGTTGCATGGAATTCAAACTTTGAAATTAAAATCTATTGGAGAAAATGTAATTTTGGTAGATCGACTAAATTACATACACTTTATTAAAACTCTGAAATGCTGATTTAACTCTATTATTTCGTAAGTACGCATTCAGTGCTTTTCGAGTTGCAACAATTACGATTTATCTGTAAACAACCTCCAAAATTTATAGCCTAACCACCTAATTATGGGGCATTTTTACTGCATTGCCTTCCATCCCAGAATCTCAGTTGTTTGAAGAAACCATTATTTAGAAAAACTTTACAATTCGCCATAATATATACTGGTTGAAATATAAGTAAAAAATATATTATCACGACAAAATAAAATCCAAGTGTCAAGAGTCCAAAATAGTCGGCAATATTTTCTTTTACAACATGTCCATCTTTATACACACTCAATGATAATGGTCCTATTGGGGTATTGTATGTAAATTTATATATTATACAAGATAGCTTAACTTTTTTCAAAAGTTTAACTTAGCTTAGATCAAGGAGAGCCTCTGTCAGAGGAGCTATTTCGAAATATTTTTATTTGTTTATTAGCACATAGTTTATACATGTTTATTATATTAGGCATCGGTTAAAAAATCTTGCTTGCTTGTCAAGTTCATATGAAACAAAAAGATGATATTTTATTATTGAAGATTACAGCCGATAGCAATGACCTCAATCTCAATGTATGTACATTATATGCAGTAAATATCAACAACTGTAAACAATCTTATCAAAACTCTTTGACACATTAATAATGATTTTTCTCTGAAACGATTGAAATATTTTCATTCTTGATATGGCAAAGACAGAATTGCAGTCATGATAATATTTTGCTGAACTTGTTTATACTGCAAAATATGTACCTATATATAAGCTCACACCATTCGACAAATGAGATGGTCAGTTAGTCGAGTCCAACAGATATCTTCGAAGCAAAAAATTCCGAGAAAAGTGACGACATGTATTAATCAGCCATAATTCATTACTGGTACTTACACTGAAAAGTTATGAGTACTCAACCTTCAATGTTTTAAATGCATTAGGAATGAATTCGTTGAAATTTGCCTCCAGCCACGTTCATGTGCTATTTTTTAGTGAGACCTCTTGCAAATATGAGCTAAAAATAGCTGATTTTACATTCATCTAGAGTTATGTCGATTGTTAATAAGTTATGTGAATTCGTATATATAGTTGAATGGCTACATGCTAAAAGCTAACCAATGTATATACAAATACAATGCATGTAACCAAAACCAAAGCATATAGGAAAATAGGAATTAAGTTGTAAAAATATGTAGACATGTTATATATTGCAAAATATAACTACGTTATTTATATACCTTCTTAAATTATGAGACCGTATCAATATTATTTTTCTGGGTATTCAGGCTCGGTTATTGCTGTAACATGTTCTTACTGCACTGAGTACATATTGATGAGAACTCTATATATGCTTCAATGATTCACAAAATGGATTTATGGCCTGGTTGAAATTTGTCAAATGACTATCGTTTCATTTTCGTAACAAACATTTTCGCTACATGAGCCCTACTTTACTAGCTACTGACTGAACAATCTAAACGTGCATGAAGATACCACAACTAGATACTCAATCGTTATTTTTTATGCCTTGTTTTTGTGAGCACTCCAATAACACAAGAATTAATTTACTTTTGGTTTCGTTGCTCTGCACAGTACAATTGATGAAAGAAACAATGAATGCTTGAAAAGAAACACTGGAAGATGCTAAAATTAACGTTAGCTTTTGCAGTGGTTGAATCTCTAAAAGTTACTATACAGAAACCCACCGTGATTAGCTCATGTTGAATATGACTGAATGATCACAAACCATGAACTGGAGAAGTGGCCATATATCCCTCTCCGCTCTGGAATTTATGAGATGAGTTCTTGTTTGCAGAGCAGTGCTAATTAACCCCGACATAATTAAAGTTTGCTCTCTTGAAATAGGGATGAGAAATATTATCCAGCCAAGCCAATGAACATCTCTCTACTATTGTTCTCTTTCTAAATTTCTTTTAGTTAAACTCCTAAACCAAGCCATACTGTAGTAAATTGGACCATGAATATGGTCTCTATTTTATCGAATGACTGGACTTAATCCAGTAGGGCTGAGGCAATAACTTAAATGAACGAAAAAAGTAATCGAACAATCGTAAATTACAAGTTTGCGAATTCTCTTAAAGATGGATTGTCAGATTTTCTGAATCCCCCTCTATCAGAGACAAAAATACCCTGGAGTATCAGTTCTGAGTTCACCCAGAGTAAAATTACCGTTTCTCTTGCTTAAAGAGACTCCACGATCTGATAATTTCTGTTGACCAAATAAATATTACATGAAGTTTTTGTAGCGTACAGATTTGTTAAAAGAGGAATTATAAAAAGCCACATGTACCTTCCCAGCAGCAGCTTAGTTGACAAATACCACTGCCGTAATCTTTGGTAACAGGTTATTGGTTTTGCAACGCCTTCTGATAACGAATAAAAATTACACTTCGACACCACCAACGGATCAGCGATCTCTACCAAACACTCCTTAAGGCTTGCGACAACAATAATTTCATACCCATGCCAGACCCTTATCTGAACGTGAGTGGAATCAATAATAAGTTTGCATTTTCCACGAGAAAATACCACAAATCAGCCAAGCCAATTTGTTTGCTATTTCTCCGTTTGACAATACATAGACAGATTTAGTCCGCAATTTATATCCAAAATCCAAGTATTTATGCTTACAGCGTGTCTCTTGTTTCACTTTAAAGATTATTATGATGATCAAGTTTTAAAAATGTAAAAAGAAAAAAATTATAGTTTTTACACGTAAAAATTGGCAAACAAGCATGCATTGTTATCTTTCTCAGGTGTGGCCGCTTGTCTTTGTACATATTTTTCTACTGTTTACTTTATTGACCACACACGCTTCCAAATCCAAACCGATATATCTTTACTTTATGCGTCCATCGTTAACTCATCCCTTTTTATTCTTATCATTTCACAATTCGGACCATTCAATTTCTCATGATATGAGACATGCCATGTCCAATGCTTATCTGTCCTTTAATAGTGAGCAAAGTAAATGACCTCGCTGACAATATAAAGACTAAATTTAAGGTGAAATTCCAGCTCGCTATGTTGCAATCTACAATAAAATCAAAAGCATATACCAAGTTATTTATTGCTTTTCTCCGACTCGTACGACATGACGTGGGCTTTTGCATCGTGCCATTCGGTGATAAGAAGCAATGCAACGAGATGTGTGCGATGTAAACATTTCATTACATTTTTTTGCTCTTACTACATACATTTCCTTAATACTACACACTTTGGTATTTTCTCGTTTCTTCTTACGATTTATTTTTAAATATGCGCAATAAGCAGGGAAGAGAACAGAAGGAAAAAATACCACAATACGGTGCTTGCTTACCATTTACAAATGATGTATTTGAGCAAATACACTTGGGAGGTAGGGAAATGGCTTATTGTTTGCCATTTTGTTAGTTTCTCATTTGTCACAGTCTTTTCTCTCGCTCTCCTGAGCCGGTTGCGTTTCTGTGTTCGCATGCAAACGAAGAAGTGTGTGTGTGTGTGTTTTTTTTCGAAATCTACAATTTCTGTTTGTTTTTTGCTATTATTTTTCCTTGTTGGTAATGCTACTATTGCTCACTTACTAGTACTTCTGCGACTACCAACAACACCAACTGTCTGCCACTCCTCTTAACTTATTGTTGTCTTGTCGGTTTGTTGTGAATCCTCAGCGCTGGGGCATTACGTCATCGTCAAGAGCTTATTTTCCTCTGAGGTTGGTAAATGTGTTCCGTATGCAGTGAAAATAAAAAAGGCGTTTGTTTTCCGCTGTTAGATGGCTTTTGCTTTGCATTATGCCGGTGGAAACAATTTGCCGTCTACTTGTATCCCTTAATGCAAGCCAACATATCTCCCAAAGGAACGTCAACAGTGACGGGTTAACAAATTGCTCACAATATTTTGCATGCATGATTAAATACTCCTCATATGTTGGTTTTTTCTGCGTTCTTGTTAGATGAACGCTTGTACTGTTTTTTGTTTGTTTTAGCATGTGCCAGAGCTAGAGAATCAAATGCGATGTGGTGGTGGCAGTCGTGTGGTAGACAAAGCGACTTGTCTTCTTAGTGAAATTCTGCTTATTAGGCATGGGCACAGAGAATGTGCGTGCAGGAGAAATACATTCTACAAATATTATCGTTATTATTATTTTCGAGGCTCAATTACTTTAATGCTTTCTTTGAGTGCTGCAATACCAACTCGGAAGGTTTAAATAAGTAGGAACAAAGCAATTTTTTGGGCTTGGAGGAATTTCACTCGAAAATCATCATTCTTGTTTGGGCTCTCAGCTCTTTATTTTCATAACTGAGAACATGTTCTTGTTCAGCTACTGAAGAGACGAACATAAATGGACATCACTTATTTATTTCAGCAAAATTTACCGCAATAGAATTTATTATTTGTGCATAGCAAAGTTGAGACTCTTCTGAAAATAAGAAATGCTGCGACTTATGAAAACAGAAAACGTTGCTTGTGTCTTCTTGGACAGTGATGCTCAACTTCTCAACCAAGTATAGTAAGCCGACAAGTGACACATCACTTGAATGGTCATGTTATGTAAACAACCACAAATCAGCAATTTCATATCTTGTATCTTTTGTGTCTTCAGTTAAAGGATGAGAAATAAGCATGTCAAATTTTAATTGTAAGACCGTAATACTGATGTATACATGAGGCAATTTATGTTGAAAATGATTGATTGAAGATTAACGAACCGTTGTAAATTATCAAATGACAAAGTAGAAAATAGAATCGTGAATCTTTCGTGAGGATATAATTTATATTGCTTGGCATGAAAGCAGATGGATCAAATCATGATTTACATTTTACATGTAACACCTTATCAACTTTATCAACAAACAGTTTATTTCTGCCCTTTTCGCCTTAGCTGCTTTATGAATGATTGAATGTGATTTAAACTTCAACATGTGACTGATTTTGCTAATGTTTTTTTTTGTTCTTTTTTTGCAGGTAAGTCCTGAAATTACTTTCCCTTGGTGGAGGATACTCTACAACTCTGTCTGGTATAATTTTCCTGCTAATAGGTAGCAACATGCCAATTAGAGATAAAATTCATACGCTTTTGTGTGAGCTGTGTTAAATTCATGTTTTCCTTACGGAAAATAAAGTAAGTATGCATTCATAGATTGGAAATGTCGTTGTCGTTTTTGGTTCATAGAAAACGAGAGTAGTAATCAATAAAGTGGAAATGTGTGAAATAATAAAAACGAATTTTATGATAACAATATGGTAGGTTTATGTGTCTGCGTACTGACCTCCACCTTACCTTCCTTCCACCAACGCGTTAGCTGACAATGACAAATTTCTTCAAAATTATTTTATGCCATGTGTATTAGTTAAAGTGTCACTTTTCTTGATCACTTGATAGCGCCATAAATAATAAGCTGTTGGCAACCTTTGCAGTGACCCCTTTTACGCAGCAGTAGACAACCGAAAAAAACCTAATGCATATATCTGGCTATGACACAAATCGTGTTTCCCAAAAACCTTAAGGTCAAATGCTTTTCAAGCAAAGAGTGTTTTTTGTCGATAAAAAAGGAGTTTTTTATACGATTATATGGTTTGATGTACATGAAAAAATTGAGGATCTTACGCTACCAAACTTTTAAGGAATATGAATGCACCATGACTCTTAAGAAAAACTTGATGCGTGGACGTCATATGCAAGGTATCATAAATCACAATCAGGACGATACGTACTCCGTATCTCAAAAAATGTCTACGGTGTGCAGTGTACAGACTAAATTTCTTGGCCAAATCTCTTAACATTTACATTATATTGTTGTGAGCATTACATAGGTATATGCAAAAGTATCTTGGCCGTTTTTATCCGTGAAAGTGGCTTAGGTTTTGTACGTAGGTAAATAAATACTTTTTACAATCATAATCTCTCTTTGTTGGGATACATCCGATCAATACAAGAATTTGTGCATACACAGTACACAAAATGTTTCAACAACTTTCGCATAACTGTGTATTATGTGTGTATACCTATAATATTACGTCGTTTGTACTTTGATACGTTCTAAAAGTTGAATCTTCATGAAGACTCTAAAGGCATTGCAGAAATGTAATGATGGGGTTGGAAAGCAGGAGAAACATGAATGTCATAAGTACGTTTTTACTTTTTATCTTCCCTGATATTCAAATGATACACATCGTAATAACACCATTTAATGATATATTGATGCCAAGATTCATGACCATGCCATGACCCAAGAATCGTATTTTCGAGACTCATTGAAAAATTGTTTTAGAAGATGTATGCAGAGGAAACAGCTAAAAACAGTGAAAAGCACTGCCAAGTTCCGATAGTTTATTTTTGATATCAGGATAAAATCGAATGCAATGTGTCCTAGTCGTATTGACACAAAAAAACTTATTGGATTTTCATTGAAGTTATCTTCGTGTACGCGTATATTTATTAAATATTTGTTCATGTCAATACGTGACACGAAGACGAAGTTGTAGGTATACATTATGTATATACTTTTCCTATTTTTGAAGTGAAATTATAACTGTCCCACAACTCATTTAAATATAAAATCAGCTTGTATCCATAAATAAAATGTATACATAAGTGGCTTGGGTTTACAGATTAATATTTTATGCACCAGACCGGTTTATTAAACAACTTTCATTTCTCAAAGCACCGCAGTCAATATATTCTCATCTCGATCTCCTTTTCATGTTATCTAATGCTGGTCTTGAAGCTTTAAAGAGGAAAGCTATATGTAACTTAAATACTAACAATACGAGTACATTTTCAGATCCTATGAATATACTACTTGGATAAACAATTCTGATGAAATTTAATTTGATTTCAATCTTTTGGATCCATAAGTTATAGGCAACAAAGTTTAAAGAATTTTGAATTAATTTTTGCAGAGCGAAATCCACGAAATTGACTTTTTTCCATTCCTATCTAACAATTTCCGTAACATTTTTCATAAATCAGCTTTTGATCAATATCTGTCAATGTTTCTAGCATAAAGGAGATCCCTCCTCCATGTTTGGAAAAATAGAAAGTTTTTTTCTTGGCGTTCTTTTTGGCAAATGCATGACATAGGCAACTAAATCGTCTCATTAAAATTATGGAAGCGTTCTAGCTCTCATTTTCGTTTATAACAATGTCGATGAAAGCCAAGAATTAATATTTGGCGAATTGAATAAAAGACGTTAGTGGTTTCTTCATTTTCTGAATTTCTCAACTCAAAGATTTGTAATTAGATATATAGGATTTTGTAAGCACGATCCGGAAGATGATGTCAGACTTGCAAATATAAATTGTAGATTAAAAATTTTCCTCTGATCCTGAAACGTGTACCTTTCTCACTGCAAATTAAACTTTCATTCCTGAAATCATACGATTACACAAGTAAAATGTTCAAAGAGATTTCGTCTCCATAAAACTTGTTACATGAAATTAGAGATGAAAGTTTTTAGAGGAAATATATTTTCCTCACAAGAAAATTGGACAATGATCAATGTTTATACTGTTTCTATTGAATAATAGTTTGTTTGTTGGATTGATTCTACTTCTGATATGAGTTTACATCCTGAACAAGATGTTATATCAATCCAAAATCCAACTCAACGAATCGTTCATACAAATGTTATGCGTGGGATTCTGATGGTTGTTTGTCAACTCTAACTCAAACACCTATGGCCTATTCCATTTATATTTATGAAAGCAGCTTTGGTAATTTTTTTATAATGTATTTGTTCGTTGCACGTAAAGTTAATAGAAAGGAAATAAATATGGGCCTGTTTGCTTAATTAGTATTCGGCACGAGGAGAGTTTTTTCACCCTTTACCACTGTTACAGAACTTGTTAATAAAACAGGTGAATACAGGTGAAAAAATACAGGTGAATTTGTAATTAGGTAATCCGGCGTTATGAAACCTGCTAGGTCTTTTTATTGCCCAGGTTGACAGATTGTAAAAGAGACAATGAGGCATTATGCTAATCTAGAGATAAATTTTGTTACTTTTTGTGTGGCATGTTGAGTCACAGTCACAATATACGGAATACTTTTGGCCTCTTCACGTGGTTTAGGGTTTGTGTATGCGTTCATTATGAAAAATCTACATGTGTACCATTTCTATCGAAGTTAACCACACAAGAACTTGTTCATTGTAACCTGTTAAATGTCAAAATGCCATTAAATTTGCATTTATTGTCTTTGTAAGTAAAAGATCGTCCACATGTGACTTATACGCAAAATCTCATGGAGTGATGTTCTTTTTGTATTACTTTTGTACATTTGCATGATCTTTTTGTCTTTTACAACAGATGGTTATCTAACCGTGATAATTCCAAGATATAAGTACTCTCAAGAAGAAATGTATTCGAAGAAAATCGGAAACTTTTACTGACCAGTAAATATACACGATGCTACAAGTTATTAAGTTAGTACTACTGTTGTGTACTACTACAACTAGTAATGTACACCAAGCCACAATATTCAGAAGTGGCGATTACAATCATTCTTTGTAATTGTAATTAATACATTTTAAATTTTAACCATTAATTTTTACAAAAAATGTGCATCAGGTTATTTACTTTTTACATACAAAGATGATATTAGAAATTGTATATTAAACTTGAACTCTAAAACATTCGTACTTAGCTTAGACTGAAGTTGAGAATTGACGCCAAAAATCATGGTTTATGTCGAGTTTCTTGGTACCTCTTACTCATTACTTAAATTTGTCCCAAAATGAGTCCAGCTATAGAAATAATGCAACGTGTTTGTATCGTATTTTGAAAAACAAGATTGAATGTTTTGGCTACAAGCCCTTAAAATGAAGTTGTGTCATGTGGTTTGTCTTTGTAACTTTTCTTTTTAACTTGAATGATACGAATATGCTATAATACATAACAAAATACGAAGACAAATAAATATATTGAATAGGATAGATGTGAACTTCCAACTGTTCAACCTTTGTCTATCATGCCTTTAGCCACACACGAATTTATTATTACAAACAAAGTTGCAGCATAGTCGTCACATAAGGATGACCCTTTTTTGTCGTTTTAGGTAAAGTTCCAGACCTAGCCTTCCACTTGTTTTGAATCTTCGAAAGAAGATACTGAGACAGTGAGACTGTTGTTGTTAAAGAATGGGACTCATTCAAAAGGAGACAGAAGGAACAACCCTTGTTGTCTTTTTATAAGTACCAAACATAATGGTCATAATCATAAACATGTTGTTTACTAATGCATAAAAATATGTGTCTGGAGTCACGAAAAACAACTTGTCAGAGACAGTTTTACGAAAGTTCAACTTTTCTGAACACATTTCGCTACAGAAGAAGAGCAACAACAGTTGAATAAGAAAGTAAAGTACAAGTAGTTGTTATCATCCCGTAGGTCACTTCAAGCTGTTGTGCTATGAAAATACAATGAAATCATTATTTCGCCTCATTTAAGCATGTTTTATCTATTTCATCTAAACACGATCTCTCTCTCCAGACACGTGAAAGTTGAATTGGTTTGAATATTAAAAAGCAAAATTTTGCAATGTGTTGGGGCTCTGACGTAGTGAATATAATATTATGGGTATTATAAATGGGTTTTATTTAAAACCAGTCTCTTTTCTGTTCTAATATGCTCACATATTTGCATTATGCACATGTACAAAAAATGATAGATAGAAACTAAGAGCGAAAAGACGTTCAGACACAAGATGTTTAAAAATCACTTTGATGTACACTGGTACCTACCAAAGCCATTAGTACTAGACCTAGTTGTTTTGAAAGACTATCAGATATTTTATCCCACCATATGAACTTGTTTTTGCACAGCGTGGGTAAAACACGTCATGATTTTGAATCACAGTGTAAGCTCAGAGAGAAAGTTAAGTTTATCTATCTCACCTGACACCTGACCTGTCAAATCACGAAGTAATAAATAGTAATAATGCCATCAAGAGATTGATTGATTCTCACGTTGCCGACGTTGCTTATCTATCAGTAGGCATATATATCTTATGTGCATCCAACTGAAATGGTGGACGTGTCCGAGATGATCGCTTACTTCATCAATTTTCTCTGCTGCTGATAGATATTTAATGGGATATAAATGTAGTGTTCAAATCGTGAGTCATCAGTCATCACGAGTTTTAGTATGACCAACATTGACGAATATTTTTGCACTACTTTTTCCTCCGTGCAATAGTATGCTCCCTGAAACTATATTGCGCATTGTCTAGACAGTAGATGCAGATATGTACCCTCTAACATCCATTTCATACTGTTTTATGTGGAAAAGATTGTTTTCAGTATGCAGAAACATGAAACAACCGCCTACGTGGAACGAACTAGTTAAAACAAGAACGAAAGCGCATTTTTATTCTACTGTAGGAACTGGAGTGCATCATCAAAACTTACAAACACGTATAAAAGAACATATTGCATTGTAAGCCAGCCAACAAATTATAAATTTGAGGAAAATAAGAATTATCATCTAAGTGTTCACTCTTATTGGTACACAAAGAGAAGTTGCTTTGTGAAAGTACTTAATTTACGTGTCTACACGTGAAAAAAACAAGGAAAAATATTAAGAGAAAAAGTACTGGAATTTCTCCAGCTTTTTTTCTTCTTTTTCACATGTTTTCTGTCCGATCTGGCATCAGCTACTTTTGTTGCTTTCTCTCTCTATCACATCTTCTCTTGATGATGAAGCTTTTGTTGCTGTAGGGCTACCCACTACACACACGAGTACTTATGGAATTATTGCAGAAGTTTCTTTAGTTGGTTCCTTTTTCTTTCCTGGTCATCGTCTTTTCTTCATGAGTCCTTTAGTAACTGCCCACGAGGAAAAATACTTCTCAACAACTTTTTTTTTCTGGTCAAGAAAAGAAGAAAAGAAAGAAAGAGTGTGATTATGGTGAAGTAGAGAAAAGCATGATGAAAAGTAGAGAAAAAATATTGTAAAGGAAGCAGTGTGATGCTTTTGTATTCATATATACATTCATATATTAGCCTACTATACACAAATACACATTGGGGTACTTTGCTCGCCGAAATAAACAGAAATAAAAGAACCCTTTTTGAACAAAAACCCATTACAGCGAAACCAGAGTTAGTGAATGCATCTGGTGCGAGGTAACAGCCACACTTTTTAAGACTCTTAACAAGAGAAAGCACGTTCTTCATCACCAATAAGTTTTACAAGTGTGTAGAACAGATGTGTGCATTATGCTACTATCCTCAACACACCTGAATTATATTCATGGGTCTTCGTATAGCATTTGAAAATTTTCACTCTTTCTTTCTTGCCGCTTTCCCTTCTTGGTCAACTTTTCCGAGAACGGAAACATCAAATGATGTCAAGTATATAAGTGTAACGGGCGTATTTACTCTTTGATGGTTTTCTGTTGAAAGTCCAAGCAGGTCAAACCATGTGTGCGTAATATTTTTTTCTGTGTAAAACGTACTTCTATTGTGTTTACTGTCTAGCACGTTCCTTCTATCAGTCATCAGTGTCTTGTCAATAGCATCATGTTCGCAGTTTTATTTTATTTTTCCTACCCTTCTCGCCCCTCTCAAAAGAAAAAGAAAGTTTTTTCCAAGTAAATTTGCACAATAAGGTATTCCGAAGTTTCACTAGAATGCTGAATGCTTGAAAACCTAAACCCAAAAATACAAAATAGGTTTCTTTCTTATCTCGCATGATCGTATTCAGAATACAGAAGAACTATAGCTCTAGAACTGCGTGTAGTTTTTTAGTAATAAAAGAGTGTATAATGCTTTTTTGGATTTTCACTCTTTCCGTTACTTTCTCTTCTTAGCACGTTGTTATAATCCTCAACCTTTTTATTTCCTTTTTCTTCAATTGGGGAGTGTCCCTGTTGATGTTGCCATCCATTAGGGTCTCTACTTTAAGCTTGTTGCCGGCTTATACAATGTCGCTTGCCCTCATGAATAGCAGATATAAAAGCTAAACTTACTTACGCAGTGACTCGCATGAAGAAAGCAAGGAACCAATGAAAGCAATTGAATTGCATATTAGATTCTAGAAGTGTATAGAGGAAAAGCAATATAATGTATTATAAATTAGCTTGTGCTCCGACATGTATCATATTCTCAAAAGTTATATATAAGTATGTACATAATCTCTTCTAATGCAAATACACATAACAGGTGAGGTTAAAATAAGAATGGAACTGGGTGCTATGCTGCTGCCTTTTAAATAGGCACTTCTTTTCCATTTCGTAAATCCAAAGAAGCAGTAAAAGGAGCGTGAATCTACTACACACACACACAGTGTGTACTTTTATGCGATTATACAATGCGTTTCTTCGAATTGAAATACCTTTTCTTCTCCCATTGTTATGGAACGGCGTAAGGTCAATTTCCCCATTGAATGGGGCGTATAAGTATGCATAATGTATGTAAAATGCAAAGTGGGCAGTAACAGTGCAAGCCGTTCGAGAATAGTGCTGCTCCATTTAAGTGAATTTTTGTTTGGGATGTCGCTCCATGGTTCTTATTCATTTGAATTGGTGTGTATCCACCACTCGTCGTAAGCATTAATAAGAAACCCTGATGGTTGGCCATACATTCCTTTTGAAAAACACACATGAAAGTAAGTTTCTACTCAACAGAATACAAGAAAACTGTGTAGTGTCAGAACAATGCAAAAAGGTTGCTAATATTCCAGAGAATGGTTTTGTATTTTATGTTAAATAGGCAGTGAGAGAGCCTTTAAAAAGGTTTCATATTATACGGTATTCGTAAAGTGGAATCTTGTAGTGGATTGAAAAATACATACACATGCCATGATGTTTCCAATGTAGTAACCCCATTGCTAACTTTCCAAACTGCCTATATAATATGCAAGGCATTCGCTAAGCCTAACGTCCTGAATATCATACACACAGTTTTTGATGACGGTCATGAAACTGCTTTTGGTTCAGTTAGTGCGAGGGCTCAGCTCAAGCTTGTTCGGCTCAGCAATAAAAGGCTCAAGCAGGTGGCTCTCCTTCCACATTCTCTCTCAGCTCTCAACCTGGAACACTTCTCCTCCTCCTCGTCTTCGTTCGTCTTGTGACAGACCGTGGAAAAGCGAACTTTGGGAAAAAGACCATTAGTTTGGTTGGTAGGTTCACAAAGACACATGCATGCACGCGTATTCACTGGAAAAAGTAGTGGAAAAGGAAGGAAAACTAAATTTCCCACCATACACTTTCTCCAGACAAGGAGTCTGTGTATGTGCTCGGAAATATTTGTGCAAAGTCCCAAACTACATTGTAAATCGTAAACTGCAGTGAACTACTACTCACTGTTTGGTGGTGACTGACACCACACGCTTTCTTTCATCTTCTCCATCCATTCATTCAAAGCTTTTCTCATGTTCCTCCGTTTTCCAGAGGGGAGACAGAGATGCTGTGAAGCAGGATGAGGAGAGGAGCAACTTCCAGCCTTTTCCTCTCTACTACTGCCGGGAAAAGCGATGCATGCATGCATAGATAGACATTCACTCATACGTACACACACAGAAAAAGAGGAAAACTTTCCGGTTCTTCTAACAGTCTTTTCGGAGAACCCTGGAAGGGAAGTTTGCTGCTTTTTCTCTGGAAAAGAATAAAAAGGAAGAGAGAAAAAGCAAGCGAGTGGGTAAAAGCAGCTCCCCACAGGTTCCTAGTTTTCTTGCACCTTCTGTATAAACACAACCTCCCCCATTCCCGTTTCATCTTCTCTCTCCTCCAGTTCCATTTCCGTTTCGGGCTTTTTAAATGTTTTTGGACAAGGCTACACACTAAGTAAAACTAAAGTAAGTAAGTAAGTATGTAAACACATAGTTTTATGGACTCTTCCTTTTCTAAATTAAAATAAAGTAACTAGAACATTTTTCCTCTTTGGCTGGTCGTTTCTGTGTGCTCCACGATCTCAAAGTTGTTAAGTACGTGCAAAGACTAGGAAAATAAACAGTTTCTGCAACATTTTGCAACTGACTACCTATATCGTTGTCGTCATCTTCATCAACATCCCCGCACTCACATTGTTAAACATTGTGTAAACAACAGACTATTTAAAGTATAAAGTAAATACACACTATATTTTTTCCTTACACAATTTCATGACTTTCATCTTACTACTCCCAACGGTCGACGACCAGTGCGAAATACAACTCTATTTACAGAAGAAAACAGAACAGTAGCAGTTTTGCAACACGTTCCTGCTTCTAGAAAGATAGCAATGTCACGATTTCTTGTTGTTTTTTAAATATCATGTGTCGGTTTCTTCACATGGCAAAGGAATCTTGGAAATTTCTCCTTCAAACAGTGCAAAAATACATTTGACCGATACAGTTTCAGCAAAGTCATCAAACGTCAAAACACAAACATAAATAAGCCTACTTCTACTGCTAAAAATAAAAGTAAATGTTCTTCTCATTAAAGCCTTACCGCTCTATATTTGCTCCGTTGAGACAGATATGTCCCAGGAGTGGTGACGTTACAGTGATGTATGATACTTTCAAAAGTTGTACTATTTAAACATCATCATTACCTGTGCATTATCATCATAAAGACAGCCATAAATTCTCAACTTTTATCAAAGTAAACGACTTTTACTTGTCTCCCATGTATAACAAGATCTGATTCATTACTTTATCTTTGACTTTGAAGATGAAGGGAATATGAAGAAGAATAGTTGTTCACGCAGCAGTGTTAGCACATTTTGCTAACTTGATTGAACTCTTGAACACATCATCATCTTTTGCAACCTAGCATAGTATAAGATCTTTACAAAAAAATTGAAAACCAGTTTGAGCATATTATCAGCATATTTTCCTCTATTATTGCTTCGCTTGTCTACTAGTCGTCGCAAGTTGGGCTGTATGGTTTGTATTAAAAATAATATTTGTCAAATTGTTCATATGCTGAGATGAAGATTATCACATTAAACGTTTAAAAAATTATGAAGCGAAGAGTGCACGAGCTGTTTGTAGACATATGTAAATCACACATGTCTGTACTTTTGGTCTTTTTACTATACTGAACACAAAAGACAAGCAATAAGGTTTTATAGACACACATTTTTATGACTCATGCTGTGGTCATCATAATTTTTAAAGATCCAGATTTGAGATTTTTAAAATTGGTAAAAAGGCAAATTTTCCCCTTTACTTTTCATATTTGTGTATGTGGGGAGATAATGTGATGCACACTGCGAGACAGAGACAAAATAGGGGAGAGAGTTAGTGATGATGATCATCATCGACATCAAAAAGTTATATGCTTGAGTAATAATTCTTGTCCTTTTTAAAACTATTCTAAAATGATATGCACCTACCATTTTCTGTATAAACAAGTGTTGTAATGTAGTGGTGAATAGGTGAATTATTGTTGGTAGAGAAATCGCAAAGAGATGATTCGCCTTGTTATTACCTTCCACTACTAAACATTACCAAACAGATAGTTATGAAAGTGCATTGTTGTGAAGAAGATGCAATTTTTGTCGATTAGATTGATGTAAACCGGATAATAGTGAACGGAAAGGAAATAGTTAATGAGATGATATTATGATGATGACCATTATTGTTATCAGTCAAGTACACCAAAAATATTTGATGATGTGTGCAGCAAATGGCCGTTAAGGTGCTGTGACGAGTGATTCAAAATATTGCTTCACTTCCTTATTGGCAGTTTCAAATTGTTTACATCCTACGTACTATTATAATAATACGCATAGGCATAAATGATTAAAATTCCTACAGTCCATTGGTGCAAACGGCCCTTTAAAAAACCAATAATTTCAATTAAGAGTTCCTGATTTTCGTCATTATACCACAATTACGAGTTGATCAGGAAAGTCGTCGTCTCACTATCCTCGGCTCGAAATCATACTTGAAATTATTGATGATTTTAGTTTGCATTCACTTTTCTGCCGAGTGCGTAAGACTGTCAACAAGCTACAAACTAGTCTGATAATAAAGATTGTCATCATTGCCATTTGAACGAAATGAAAATCAAAATTTTGGTGACAGGTGTGCCTCGTGTCAGTCAGTCATTATAAGCATTTTGTGATGAAGGTGGGTAGTGTAAGTTGTGGCACATAGTGAGAACCATTATACTCGCCTTTATGTCCATTGACAACTATTGCCAATTGCAAGTTAGGCATAACGTTAATAGCTCATAGTCATATAAGAAAACCATCCAATCTGTTCATATCACCACAGTTTGAAATTGGGTTTGGGGTGTTACAAGTTCCCAGGAGCAAAACAAGTTGTAAGAGGAGGAGGAAGCGTCCGTGAGTGATAACAACACTTTGCATGCGTCGCATCTAGTGCGAGTGGCGTCTACTGAATCGATAAATGAGCAAAAAACTACTTGTTGGCATCTCTTTCTCCTCATTTGTCTAAACACCAAGTAGAGAACATTTCAAGTAAAAACGCCAGTCAATGCACAGCAGTAGGCATTTTCAAAGTTTTTTTTTGCCCTCGTTGAAATTGCTGTAGTTGGAATGAGAAGTTAAATGAACTGGCTAGAAAAACTTTTCAATCTCTACGCATCTGATGAAGACAGAGTATAGCAGTAGCATGCACACATTTGTTTGCCCAGATTACCTTTGGGTTTAAAGTGAAAAGGAATGTTGTGCAAACGTTCCATTGCATGTATAGCTTACCCACGTGTGTACCATTCAAAAAGTAACTTCTGCTCTGCCGTTGGAAGGAAACGACTATTACTTAACTTCTTTAAAGAGAGTTTGTATTGCATTCACCTCATTCCATTTCATTACCTCTGACAATTCAAGAGAATCATAGCAAGAGAGCTTTATATCGTAGACTGTTTGCTTGACAAGAGCAAAAAGAGAATATACAGATGCGTGTGTGTATGTTTCATGCACATCTGCTCATTTTCTACGAAAGTCATCTTCATTTGATTAAATTTAACAGTTCATTTCATCTCCTCTCTCATTACAACGATACCACCAACTGTTGCAAAAAGAAGTGTAAGTGATTATCAATCAGCAAGACAATTTTTCAAAAGTTGCATTTCCACTTGTACAAGTCCTCCTCTCATCACTTCGTTATCTTCATTGCTCCGTCTAATTTACGTGCTTCTCTAATATTGAAGGAAAATTATAGGGTTGCAAAGTCATTTTCTGCACGTTTACATCAATTATTATCGTGATAATAGCTATTAAGAAAGTTTATTTTTGAAAAGAAATGATATCTTAAAACGTTACGTAGTGAAAGAGAGAAGAAAATTATTGCTTGTTGCAATTAGCGTAACATCTTATAATGGGTGTTAGAGCAGGAGAGCATGTCAGACTCATTTTACTTGACTTAAAGTAAATGAAGATGATGGTGTTGAAAAGTACATAAAGTTATCTGAATATGTATCACTTGCTGCTGTGGATTTATACATGCCCATAAATTTAGACCAAATCTGTATACATTTCCTATTAGATGATTATACACATATACGCATACATCACTCTAACGATCACGAGGAAACTGATGTCATGAAAATCTTCCTCCTTCTTCGTCTTACAACATTCTGTGTTTATATTTCTACCCTGTCGCACAACCAGCAGTGAGAAGCTTTAGAAAGTAGCATAGTTTTTTTGTGCTCTTCTGTGGTAAACGATAATAAAGGTAGGCTTACCATTTTCCTAGAACCGAGCAGAAACATTAATGCAAAAGCAAACAAAAAAGACTCTCTGTGTCAGTCAGAGTTCCAAAACTATATAGCTGCACGTGTCATCTCTTTCATTATCTTATTCACTCTCCCTCTCTCATCTGGACCACCTACATACCACAACATATTGGAGAAAAACATTATTGCATTATCTACCTTTGTATGTCACCATTATCATCATCGTCACCTTCTTCTTGTTACAAAGCAAAAAAAAAGGAACTAGAGACTGGAACCGACAGTGAGGGAGTATTTGCCCTTTCCACGACAGCAAAAATCGAAGCTATTACAAAGTGAACAAGCAAATAACAAATCGTGTGTGTGTGTGTGCTTCGTGGCAGAGAAAGCAACAGAGAAGCAAGGCATCCCTTTGGAGAAATCGAGTGTATCATACCGTGTAGCATGAGGGAAAAAAATATGTAACAGCCACAAAAAAAACGATGGACACAAGAAGAAATCGGCAATCCGGCTGTGTCCAGTTCTGGTCTAGTTTGTTTTCCCCTTTGCTTACTGTCAACATCAGCGGAAAGGAAAGGAACAGCAGTTCACTAAAACCAAAGTAAAAAAAGGGAAAGAAAAACATCTGCCGCATCTGATACACATACTTACATACGTTCCCTTGTCTTCTCTTGCTCTTCAATTATTACAAGACATACATATTCCTGGACAAAATCAGTCCAGTTTACGGTAAAGTAAAGCAGATACACATTCTGAGAGAAATATATCTTGAGCTTGCTCTGGCATTTGGTAAAGGAAGTGAAAAAGAAAAAAAGAAGAAAAAAAAGGAAAGCAGAGGAGTGACAACTAACTCTTCCGTTCTTCCTTGATTTATGCAGCAATAATAATACCTGTCTACAGCTTGCCTTGTTCTAAGGAAAACCTCGTAACGAGAAATAAGGATCATCAAAACGTATAAAGCAGGAAAGCATCAACATAACTTGATCTTCTTCTCCATGTGAGAAACAGTACATGTTCTGTAAAGGCATTCTTTGAATGAATTTTATGTGGGTGTGCATGAAACTTGCAATAGTAGCAAAACATCATAGGGAGCAGATGTACTTGTATTTTGCTGAAAGTTCGTCTAAAAGTAGTAACTATATGGGATTGGATTTTGGTGAGAAGAGAACGTCTTGAGGCGATAGAAAGTGAGGGACGAGAAGATAGGGGAAGAGACGGGAAAAGAAACAGGTGTTCCCATGATAAATCTCATATCAAAGTCACATGGACCTCTCTCTCTGCTGCTCCTCACTTCACTCACTCAATTCAATTCACGACAACAGCGATGAGAAGGAGAAATAGAAGCATCTAGAGCAGCAGCAGCCTTTCTTAGAAAGTTTGTTGAAACTGACGGGAGGAAAAAAACACAAGTGCTACTACTACCATTAAGCTTACTGTATTTTTGGAAATACTGAAATATCCAAAACTCATGACTACCTATACATTATAGTTTTGGGCAGGGTATATAAGGATATCTTGTCTGAAAATGGAAGACTCGGGTTAAAAACTTGGTAGCTCCTTTTTTCCACTCAATAAGATGATATAAAAAGCGGCAGCTGACTTTTCAATGAATGGACCATTCATATAAGTAGCCATATAAGGACTATATCTGAGGAAAAGATGTAGTTCACTTACTGTGCAAAGTCTCAAAACGATCATGACTCATGATGATGATCCAAACTCTTCTTTCCAGACTTTTCCTAACCAACAACATCATTATTACCTATAGACACATTACAGATCACTCGTGATTACCACGATTGACGATATCAAATCAACTTTCATCAACTTTTATTCATCATTTGGCCGTGCTATTACACGTACATATCTGAGTTGAGGATAAGTGTACCAAAAGCGAACTTGTTAATGAACATTTTGTACATAATAGCTTTCTTTATGTATGATCCAAAGTAATTGAAAAAAAGTATTATCCTAATCCAATCCAAACTACTCCATACTTCACAGACGATTTCTCAGGTGTATAGTGTTATCTAATTGAAAAATAGGCTCTATTATCACTCGGGTCACTTTTCACATCAAAACCTGCATTATCAGTAACATCGACTGATGATTTTCCACATCTCGAGCAACATTGACAAAAAGGAAGAGAGAATGTGAAAGGAAGAAAAAAGTTTTGTGTGAAGATGCTGTTAACTTGATTAGTTCGTCTTCTTCTTTCTTTTAAACTTTAGTTCGGTCAGAGGACGAAAACAAGAGAAAAGCGGAAGGTTATAGAGGAAACTTAGAGACGTGTTCACGTGAAAAGGAAGAAATTGTATTATTTTGCTCTCTGTTCGCTCAACACTTTTTTTCTCCTCTTCACATTATATTTTTGCTACTTCATCTTTCTCTGCTATATCGATAAAATTATCTACGTCAAAATGCTTACCTGCATGTACCAGCCGACGACGGCCCCGTTGGCCAAAAACTGTTTGGTAACGTTGGAACGAGACTCGAAAAGGGTTATTGTGAGCCGCTTTTCTGCCGAGAAAGGCGGACAAGTTAAGGTGGAATTGGTAAAGAACAAAAATCTAAACTCTTTCATTCAATCTCAGCCTAATCATCCGTTTAGTAAAAAATCTCCTGGAAGAGCGAAACGAGCATGGGGTAGCAGTGATACTAACAACAACAACAACAACAATAATAATAGCAGTGTGAGTAGTTCCACTAGCAGTAGCGGTTGCAGCAGTCATAAATCAACGTCTTTGTGGTCATCTTTTGACTCTGATGATGCAAGTGGAAGCAGTGGGAGTACATGTGATAACAGTAACTCTGAGTGGGAGTCGGCATACTCGTCTGATTCCGAGCCGGTAAGTTGTCTAGAATGAAAAAATAGTACGTGTTCTCTGCACTCGTAATGTACGTGCTTGTTTACCTTCTTTAATTTCCTCGTTTTACTTTTGCAAGAAAGTTCGCTAATGATTATGTTAGTTTAGCTGTAACTTTAAATCAGGCAGTAAAACATGCGTATATGGTATCATGTATAATACCGCAAAGTTAGAGCAAGTCTTCATTTGACACAATGAATGAGTACACATGCAGCAAGTCTTGCAAAACTTGCATAACTAAAACAGGTTGCTAGACCCGCACTCTATCTGTTTTATATTGTGGTATTTTAATTTATGCATCCACAAGGGAAATAACATAAAACTTACACTGTATTATTTACCAGAGTTGTGTAGTACAAGCTACAAAACGTTTAACATTGTATGCAGAGTAATCTTGCTGTTTTTCCTTGAAACCTGCTATTCATCTCTAAAAGTCGACAATGGCATTTGCATACTTAAATATCCCCTTCTTCTTGTTTACCAGCAAGTGCAGTCAACGCTTTTGCACTGAATTGTTAAGTACAGCCAACGAACTGTTTCAACAAAATGTAATGCAATAACTACATATAATAAAAGTAACAACTCAGGAATCTTCCTTTCTTCGTGAAGATTTCATTTTAAGCTCTTTATCATTATCATCATCTTATAAATTGCATAATCGTAAACTTGTACACTACTGGTATATGTGAAGATCAAATTTAGAGACAAAAAAGCACTAGCGGTGGAACTATATCCTCTTTGCAAAAGTCTTCAATAGAGAAGCTTGACTTTTTGACTTGTTCATACCTCACTTAATTCTTTCTCTTCGAAGATCTTCGTTCCCTTCTTTTGAATTGAAAAGCTAAAAAAAGAGGCAGCCTAACCACCACCACGCACACACGTATATACGCACAGACACGGCATGGGGAAGAAAAGCCTTACTGCTTGAAAGGGGATCTAATTTTGAAGCTTATTCTGTTCTTTTCCTCATTCTTCTTCCTTTCTTCTCCATGGACGAGACGAGACTTGAAAATTCATACGAGAGAAACCTCGTGCTATACATACTCTTCTAACAACTTTATTCATCATGATACACCACATCACTATACCTCTCTCTGGTTTGACCCGCTTAGGAAGATCAGGAAAGAAAGACGAGTTTTGGCGGTGGTGCTAGACGGATAATGGAAGAAAAGAGGAATGCCGACAAAAGCATTCTCATTTTCCCAATAAGTACTACATTACCATGCCCTGCTCTTCTCTAACTGCGCATATATATGTACTGTCGTCAGTGTCTTTTCCTGCTCACAAACTATTAACAGGCACTGCCATTTATTTTCAGAAGAAGATGGTCTGCCTCTTATTCTTTCAGCTTTTCGTAGAGATTCTTCCAAATGTACTTTTTAAATGTTAATGCTCGCGAACTAATTGTAACCTCAGGGGAGTTAAAGGAGGCTTTTCTCTTGATGATTATTTCACCTCCGTCTTCCAATAAGCAGTGTCGTGGCATGTACCCGTTTATGTAGACACATGCATAGCGTGTTGTTTTTACGAATTTTCGGTCTACCACCATGCATACCTCTGTCAACTACGCAATGAAAATCATTTAACCATCATTATCCGTACAAAGAAGTAAAAATGAGTCGTTGTTAGTCCCTAACGTACCATACTCTAACTTTTCCTCAATCTCTAATGAATCTGAAAATGGCTTTGTGAAACAATACACACTTTCTAAGTGAATGCCAGGTATCACTTACAGTGCACCATTATGGGAGTCCTTATGTACTACCATAATTATCTGCTTTTGTTTTATATATTGCATGGCATTTAGCAAAACTTGCATTTTTAAAGCACGTCTTGTTCTCTGAGATTGAGGTACTCGAGTGTTGCCAACTGAAGCAGCACATTTCCAGCATTGTGTACTTAGCATATCTTGATAAAGAAAGAAAGTCCTTATTTATCCCACTTTTCGAAATGTTTAACCAAACAAACAAACAACCACCGCATCGTCATCATTATCATGTTGATGATCAGCATCATCATCTTCATCATTACACTCGATATTATAAAACAACAAACAAAAAGTAATGAGGTATAAGCATACATGTATACATATGCGAAGGAGACACACAACTACAACACAACAACAACTACATCAGCAGAACCAGAAGAGTAGGAAGATGAGTATAGAGATTCAGTCAACTTCACAAAGTCATCAACCAAAAACTTTTTCATCAGCATCATTATCTAGCTTTGAGAGAAAATTTTCGACAAATGGGAGCGAAGTGAGTGAGCAGCAGAGTAAGTAGGGAGTAGTAAAAGCAGAGAAGAATGAAGAATATTATCATTGCTAGCATCATCGTTATATGCACAGGTTTTCTACTTTATACTCTATATAACCGTCAAAAGTTGAAGTTTTGTCGTATATCGAGGCAAAATGCCGGGAGATTCCAGTAGTAGAAACCAGCCTTCTGTGTGCCTTTATAAAGTTTTTATGTACAGTGCTCTGGCACAGCCTAAATCTTAGGAAAGGTCATCGCCATCTTCATGAAAATGATAAGTGTGATGAAGCCTACCGCAGAGAGCTAAGGGACATTTTGAGGTTTAAATTAACGCTCTAGTGTTGTGTCCTCCTTTACTACAGGATAAATGTTGATAAACTTTGTAAATTCAGGCTGGATGATGAATCGTAATAACCAAAATGGTTAAGGCCACAATAAACTGAAACACTAAAAAAATAGTTGCGAAACAGTATGAAAACATGTGCTGACTGTTTGACGAGTTTGAATGTGAATTTGCTGTTTCGTATTGGCAATATACAGTGGAAAGCATAGCATAATAGGTAAGATATTTAGTTCTCCAACTCAAATGATGACACACTAATCCAGGGGTTATGTAGTATACACAGGTGCAGACAAAGACACTCCCTCACTCAACGAAAAGTTCTTCATTACACATAATAGTGTGGTAGTGCACATACTTTTGCTATAAATCCTTCCTACACATGGACAGGAAAGTATACGGTACTACAAATTTAGAGCCTTAGTGCCTGTAGTTAGTACTACTCAAAGCATAATAATGAAATGATCCTCCTGAGTGAAGCTTGAGATTGCTTTTCCGGAAGTTTTCTCATCTTTCCTCTTTTTTCCCTTGCCTGACTAGCCTGCTGTATCTGCAGAGAGTTTTACTCCATGAGTGTCTGTTTGTGCTAGGGCTTTTGCATCCGTCGTATCATCCGTCCTTTCTCCGTTGTTGTTTCCCTACTCTCCAGTTGGTCGAGAGTTGATAGCAGATTTTCTGGTTGTGTTTTGTTAGTAGGAGCTCAAATAAAAGATAGTTTGTTCTTCTTTGTACAAATAAACACACTCAGAGGCAGACGGAGGAAGCAAAAGTCCCCGTATGTATTACTGCCACCAGTAAAGAGAGTTTGTTTGCTTTCACTCCTAGAAGCATTTCATCGGATAAGGGGAAAGCACCAGCTCATGGACGAAGAAAAGACATCATTGTTTTTGTTTTGTTGGTGTTGTTTCATGGAACTTGCAGTACATGTTCCAAGTTTCCAGAGTGCCCATACAACATGTAAATCCCTATTGGTCTGGCCACGTTCAACGTTTTAAATGAAACACAACGTAGACTCGTCAACAGCAAATAGCCAAGAGCAAATTCATTTTAACCAGTGTTTCGTATGCCAGATTTTTAGACTCGGGTATGTACTATGTACTTTGAAGGTGTAGTTTTTCTTTCGGAAGTATAAATTCGGAAGATAGAGATAGAACAAAGCAGGTGGAACACACTCGGCTTAAATTTCCTTTTCAATTCAATGAATTATGCTTTCTCGCGTAATTTTGTGAGATTCGCAGATTTTATGTATCAAAATCAGAGCTCAATTGAGAACCCATATGCAATAAGATTTTCTTATGAACTTGTGAAACTCCAAAGGAAAGAGAAATAAAGATTTCACATCGAGCTTATTCTTAATTCATGGCGTGGGCTTACAAAGAGAAGAGCTCTGCTTCTGCTATCACTGTGATGAAATGAAAAATGACAATCACGCGCTACGGGATATAAATGTGCAATCAAATTAATTCAATAAGAAGGCGTGTGATTTTTCTCACCCGATTCATGCATTTATTATGCGTCTTTCATTTACATTTTCTTCTTCTTTTAGTAGTCTGCGCTCAGAATTTATTGCACAGCTTTCTACGCAGTACTACTAATATAGTTTTCCTAATAATCTATACATAATAATCTCAAGCTTTCTCCAAGTTAATGGAAAGTTTATGTAGATATCTAGCACTATCTGGTTGTTGGAAATAGCATAGACTCGCTGCTCAAATGCTCATCCTAATAGAAAAGTTTCTCGCCACGAGTAAACTGAAATTGAAAAAAAGCCATACGCAGAAGTGACAGACAAGTTTACCAAGTTAAATGGAAACATAATTTTCCATATATTCATTAAGCCTCATCTAACTTTCACAAACTGGGAAAAAGAAAGCTCGTCTTTCTACCGGATACAAAATGACATGATACTGATATGAGATGATGAGGACAAAAGATGTAGTGTTGCAAGATACTCTACTGTTGGTCGAAACTCAGGACTGTGGCGTCCGCCCAATATTTTATATGCGCATTTAATTTGGACCATGGTGTCTGTATAATAATAATATTATATAGTAGTTAGAAAAGAAGTAGGCGTATCATTGTAGATCGTATATCTTCAAGAAAGAAAAGCAATATAAAACACAAGTGCAGTTTTTATGTGTATTTTTTTCGTGTGTCATGTCATCATGATCATCATCTTCGTAACAGTATCATGGACGCTGCTATTCAGTACTTCATTGTAATTTCCAGTAACACATGACGAGACTGTGTGTTTGCCTTTTCTCCATGATATTTCTCTGGGGCCGAACTGTCTCTGTAGAAAAAAAGGCACAACGATCAAGTACTCTACAGACTGTATAAAGTCTTATACGAATTTCATACATATTATGAATCATAATATCTTTTATCCTGGGATAGTACAGTACAGTACTTTATAGTGCGATGTTATTGCGAGACGCAAAAGTGAGTAAAAGTTTATTAAAAAGGTAAAGTGGAAATGTTTGTTCCCACTACCGTTCCATCTTTCCTGCCATTTTTTTTTCTTTGTAGACAAAAAAAGAGAAAAAAACGTAACAACAACAGCATCAGAATATAAAAATGTCCCCATCTTCCTCTTCATGAACATTACATGAATGAACATTTTTGTTTTTAGATGCACCATTTGATACGCAATGGAAGAAGCAGTCAGGGAAAACTGTATATAATACATAAGATTATTACAATTTCTACTGAGTCTCATGCACGCTCTCTTTCTCCCTCTCTTTTTTTGTGAAGACTGCCTAAACATAAAACTACATAATCGTAAGAAAGAAGCCAACAACTGGTGAAAGTGAAATAAGTTTGGTAGAAGGTGTTGTACAAAAAGGGAATAAAAGCAAGCTAAACTTATTTCCTTTGTACGTATGTAGATGCACTATACTTTTTTTCTTTGCTTTTATTGTATACATAAATATACAACTTATATAATGCTCCTCTTTTTGTGGATATCAAGGTAGCTTCATGATTTATTCAGAGGCTGGGATGATAGTGACAGCAATAAGAGTGGTTACGTTGTTCCATTACTTTAGTTCTTTCTTAGTAGCAAAACTACAAGTTCTACTAGTACTGCTGAACCCGGGAATACTCCACTGCCACAATAACTACAAAAAAACTACTACTCGGCAGACTAGTAGTTTACAAGGGTCTTCCCAGGTAGGAATATTGTCTTGCGTACCATGATGTAAAGTTGGCGGTGGTGTCGGTGATTCTGTTCATCTGGCTTTTGAAACAGTAGGTAAAACCGTAGTAGGATATGCATTCGAATCCATTACAAGAAGCTCAGGAGAAAGCCTTTTGGAGATTCTATTTGAGAAAAGGGACCAAAAAAGCTAGCATCCCACCCTTTTCTTATTGAGCTTCATATCTTCTTTTCTCAAGTCATACTTTTTTCCCGAAGAAAGATAGAGAGAAGGTGGAACTGGTTGCTGCTGCTGCTGATGATGATGGCTACAAGATACTTTATCCTTTTACAAGTTGAAGAAGGGTGAAAAGAAAATAGAGAAGTTTTCAGCTTTCATTTCGATCTCATCTACCAACCTCTTTCACTTCTTCGTCTGGGCTTGCTTTTTTCAATGACTTTTTACCTGGCTGACTTAGTTCATACAAAAGGCTTTTGGTTGGTGGTAGCAGTAGCAGTGCTCCAGAAGGATGTAGGAGTATATATGAGAAGAAAGTGCATGAGTTTAGGAAAGAAGTTGAGTAAACTGGATGAAAAAAGTCTAGCCTTTACCAAAAAAGGTATTAGTTTAGCTTTCAAAACTGCTTTACTTTGTTCTCTCTCTCCGTTCCACGTATGTCTCAGCGGTATATGCACACAGGAAGTACTTGAGGAATACACGCGTGAATTATGTTTACCACATTGTACGTACCTATGTGTACCCGTTCCATTTGCAACGTGGGGATTGAGTGTTGAAACTTGAAACAAGTAAAAACATTCAAAAAGGTTGGCCATAAGCTTTGAAAGTATGTTTTGGGAAAATGTGTGCATATTCTACCTGTTCTTATTTGCATAATGCGGGTATATGCATAAGATTACTTATATATGTATGTAACATTTGATTCTTTTTTGTGCATACATCACTACAACAGGTTACTCATACTTTATATAATCTTATCCAACTCGATAAAGTACCTACACAAACATGTTTTTACAAAAAATGAAACTAGTGCGTCAACCAATTGGTGTTACTTTCTTTTTCTTCTTAAGAATTCTTTTTTACTTTTTCTTCTCTAAAACTTTCTTCATGAAAAAACTTTTCTCCTCTGTTCTTCCTTTTTCTACTCATCTGACAAATAATATTCTACCAACCAATATTTTTTCACATTATATGTGTGAATGTGCATAAGCTTTAGTATAATCTAAAATTACTGGAACAACAGCGGCAGTAAAGTGTTGTGAGGTAGGATGAAATGCTAGAACTTTTCCAATATCCTTTCCCTACGGCTCATTTATGCAGGCATCGTATCACAACACAAGAATTGTTTATTTTTTCATTTCATGTACGATGATTACGAACTGGCTGATGATATGCACAATTCGTTAACTAGAAAATTGTAATATACCGTAACTACCCTAAAATCATGAAGCATTTGGTTTGGTAAAAATTCTTTTTGTGAACTTTGTTACGTTTTATAATTACTTTAATCATAGACTGGGTAAAAAGACAAAGTACCAAAGTAAAAGTCAAATCATGGTTTGAATTCAGAAAGCGGTCAAAAAATGTCTAAGATGCAATCAAGAATTTTCAAAAAAAAATTATTTCTCCTTAACAAAAATTTAATTGTCGACACGGCTTCAAGTGTACACTTTGCATTAATGCTGTATGTTCATTTTATGATGAAGTTTGGAGAAGATGGAGTTTGCCATTTTGTTGCGAGCAGTGGAAAGTAAAAATGGCAAACAAGCAAAGTCACAAGTAAAATTGGAATGCCTCCATGATAAAATAGTAGGACATCTCCTGCTGGTGATGAACCTTTTGTTGAGTTGTATGTATATATGATATAGGAAGCTGCATGGGAAAATACGCATGCACTCTTGTTCCTGTTCACTGTCTAGAGAGCCGAAACAATTTACGATTGAGCTTCTAACCTTTACTCTATACTATAGTTGTAAATTTTAGGGCCAGTGCTCTGAATATTGAAGTTGCATAAAAGTCATTCATTATATAAAATGTATCTACCACTTTAACCACCTACGATTCATTCGTAGAACTCAACAACTTTCTCTTTGCCTAACTCTCTCATTATTGTTATTAAATCATACTGACAATCAAATTAAATTGTTATTTGGTGCGAACAACATCGATTGAGCTGGCTGTTTGTGTGAAACGCATATAAATTGTACAGCTACTCCCATATTTCCTCCTAAATTCACAGCATTGATAGTGCTATAGGAAAGGTGCATGCATACATTTTATATTACTTGGCTACCTATATCTGCTTACACATGGCATACGCCATATTAGGAACCAAAGAAATGAAACCGTTGCCAAAAATGGAGATCTGCAGAAGGAGTGGATTTGATGACTCGATAGCTGTAGTGCGGTTTGTCTGGTTGTAGCAATGTAGTGAAGGCTTAACTTTGTAAAATGCAAAAGGGGAAAATTGATTGCATAAAATATGCATGCTGGCCAACCTCTGTGTTTGGCCTATCATAAGAATAAGTGTCATTGGAAAATCGATACTGTCAGTATACTTTCCACAAGTCAAGTCGTTTTTAACCTTTTTGCATTCCCACCAGCAGCACACCATTATCATCAGCATGAGTGAGCTCCTAAATGATGAGCGTGCTGTGGTGCACCCTTCTTCTGTTAGAAACATTAATACTCACCCGCTTATTGTTTTCCTCAGGAAAATACTGACACTATGCTGCTTTCTAGCAAAATAATGGTTGGGTCTGTTTGCACACACAAATGCTTTTTGTCTGGAAAACACAATTCGTGCCAGATCAGTCATGTATACCTACTTGAATATCAATAAGAGATATTTTTTCTGTTACTTAAGTGTGCAAAACTCTGAATCTACTCCTTCAAAGGCACATGTGCACAGACATGAAATGCTTTTTTGTATGAACTTGCCATAAAAGAAAGCATTCTTCTGTATGCATGAGTTTAAAACTTTTTTTCCTCTGCAGTAGTTTTAAAGACTTTTCCCATGAAACCTCACTGACATAATCCAATCATTTCGACTTATTGCTCTCACCAGCAAGTAAGAATAGAAAAACAAAAAAAGTGAACTCGGCATTCACTCGAATATGGATGAAATGTGTGTAATCATCATCATCGTCTTTGTCAAGATATGATATAGGTGAAGTGTAGTGAAAGGCACATACCATGTTTTACGCATACTTTCACTTGGTTCATATGCATGCACTTGAATCCTACAGATATGAAAAATGGTCACTTTACTACCTTTTGCTTGTGAAGAACCTGGAAATAGCATGGAGAAAAGTAAGATATAGATCCAACATAGGTACGCAGACAAATGGAAGTATGCCACTATTTTATGCGACTTGCAGAGAGTAGGTTGGCTTTAGGACAAGATGCATATTAGTATTACATATTACGTGGGTTTTCATTTTTGACACTCACAGTTGGCACAAACTAGTATTTTTTCGTAGAGAATGTTCACATCCTACCATATATAGGGCTTATTACAACCACGAATCTAGACCTCAAATATAACCATACCGTCACTAGAGACTTGTCTAGGTTTTTGCGGTTTGATACAACCGTAAGTAGGTATTCTTGAAATGTGAATGTCATATCATGATCTGAACAATGTACACACTTGGTGTACGTTTTCTTACCTAATTTATGCGTTTACAACTGTGGACATCTCTGGAATACGCAACATAAATAAAAACATTACGCAAACCATCTAAACTGTGAATGTAAAATGCTGAAAACTGATAGGTATTATTATATGGTTAAATTTTTTCATGTAGTATTGCAGATGATACTGGAAAAAAATCCGCAAAAGTCACGAATTATTTTTCAAAGAAAATATGGTATGTATTTTTTCATGTAGAACACGTGTTTTGTTTGTGAAAGGGGTTTTATAACTTGTGTTTGATTTATGCTGCGAGTGTAATTTAAGAATATGCTTGTATACGTTCATAACATTTGGGTCGCGGTTCTCTATTCTGTACTTTGCTAAAGGCTACATAAATTTTTATCGTGTCTTCCGGTAAATACGAAGAGAATCGTTTATATTGATTGCAATCATTGTCCTTTTATTTCCTCTTTGGGGATTTACTTTCTTTCCCATATAACTTTGCTGATTTTGTTTACTCTCTTAAATATATGTACAATAGATATTGTAAGCGTTTTATAATATTTGTATAAAATATTATTATAGCAGAATGTTTGCTTTGCACGTATTTTAGTCAACATTGAGGTATGTGTGTAGGCTATAGGGTTTATCTATCTCCACCATTTTCATCCACAGTTTGCATTTCATGTTCAAAAGAACAAAAATGTTTGCTTAGTTGTATGCATCTTTTTATGTCATTTACTTTGCCGTGCTGATTTTTTGTTCACCAACAGACACAAAAATGGAGAGTGAGAGAGAAAATGGAGCATGCTTTTGTTTGAGGAAAGAGAAAAACGTTTTGCTTTATGCCACTTGGGCTGTGACGAGGAGGACGTTATTGTTGATTGTAATCCACTTGAGATGAAGATACACAGGACATATGTACCTTCATATAAAATCACGTAGATTCAATATCAGATTGTTTCACTGTAAAAGAAGTGTTCAGTATCAGATCAGGATCAACTTTCAGTGAACACGAGCAAGCAACATAACGCGACGGGACAGAATTTCATCTGATTTTGCTGAGACTGCATTGGTCCGTGTTGCTGACATAGTTGTCGTTCCGTGCTAGCTTGCAATATTATTATTGTTTTTGGCTCCTGTAACATCTTTTGTTTTTTATTATGAACATGTTTTATTATGGCATATTTTCAGCAAAGTTGGAGATCCCGTGAGTAAATCAGAAAAAGAGCTAAAAAAATGGCAACTGGGTTTTGGCAAATGATTTATGAATGATAAATGATTTTATAAATGGCTTCATAAATGATGAGTGACGGGCAGTAAAATAATTTGCTAGATATCTCTTGCTACAAACGAACACTGTCACACATTTTGGCTTCACCATAAGCCACCACGGTTCTAATTTATAAAAGATACCATGAATCTACGATACAAGCACATAAATCGTATACAACTTCCGGATAAGGAAGTTTCATTTCCGTACCTCCCAACGTGCAACATTCCTGCTTTTTTATTCTTAGGCAGCCAAAATTAGAAAGATTATATCCAAGTAACTCAATCAAGCCAACTATAAGTTTTACGATTAAAACTCTTTCATGCTGCAGACATTAGAAACACACTTTACCCCAATTTGACCAACAATAACATATTTTTTCGATTAGTACAAAATAGAGTGAAATGTGATGGATCAATGAAGTCCCTAGCGTTTATGTCTATTAGGTTTATTGCGACCGTTTTTCATTATTAGACGCCTTGCACAGCCAATCCAATTTCCTTTGATCGTTCTCTTTCCCTACCTGCAACTACACAATAACGAAAGCCCTCATTTTTTAATTTATCAATCTTCCAAAGCACGACAACCAAAAGAAAACGTGAAGATGAAAAAAAGCTGCGGACTTTTATTCTTTTCATGGGCGTTATTTTTTCATTCCGTGTAATTTTGTCAATTGCCTTTGAAGCACCTTCATCTCACTTGACTTGATTCATTCATTTACGTCCTGTTCGTTTTTTCTGGTTGAACAAGCCGGTCAGTTGGCCATTTGCAAGGAACTCAACTTGCCATTATATATTATGGATGACATGAAAGTGTGTGGAAGGAGCAGATGACTGTGCAGGCGACGATAAAAGAAGGAGAGGATTTGGCTCCTCTATGTCAATCGCCAGCAAAGAAACGAAACCAACGAACACACAAAAAAAGAGAAAAAAGTAGTTAAATAGAATGGGACAAACGAAAGTTACAGAAATAAAGGCAGCCTACAGACTACAGACTATGAAAAGAAAGAAATAAAACCCTTTCTTAGCGGAAGCTGAAAAAGAAAAATGGACATGGTTTTTTCGTCGACAGCGGATTTTGCGATTATTTCTTTTAGTTTTTTTTCTCCCTCGCCGTCATTTTCTTTCCTGCTTTTTTATATGAAACGTACATTGTGTCGTTGATGGTCATGACTCTAGTACTGAAGTCGACCAATGGACAAGAAGGCAGAGGCATGATTCCCATAAGTAGCAACTTACCTAGCTCCCTTGCCCATCTCTTTACTTTAGACATGTATATATTATGCCTTGTATTATATTTTTTTAGAGAATAAAGGACGAAAAATGAGCTTTCGTTTAAGCAGCTTCTCCCTTTCTTCTGCCTTTGCTAATATCACGCAGGTATACACAGTTTGCCTTTTCCGGACTCTTAAGCTATGAATGAGATGGAGATACATCGAACTGCTAAACTCTCTGGATCCCCTTTTCCCTCCTTGTTTCTCTTTTCGTAAAAGCTAAAGCCTTTGTGTATTTTACTCTTATTTCAAATGTCGACTCAAGATTTGACAGGAAGTGGGGAATAAAAAATAGAGCATTACATACAATACGTAACACTAATGCTACAAGAAGGGAGGATGACGACGACGAAGCCAAGGTTGAAAAATCCTAGGCACATGGTATGGAGGCACTTTTTCTAAAGTGTGCTTTCTCCATCTTTTTAGTTTTCACTCTCGAGTGTCTTCCTAGCTGCTAGCATATATTTCCATGTGTTCGTTTCTTTTTCTAAAAAAAGCAAGTGTTAAGATGAGATGAAATATAGGAAAAAATACCTTGCCAATGGAAGACGATGTAAGACGAGACGCAAGAGTCTACGTGCTACAAGAGAATGAAACATGCAAGTTATAAGCAAAAAACCCATCATCACATCACTCTCAGGCATACACGAAAAAAGGCTGTGAACAACACTTTCAAAATATTTTCTCGCCTCCATCGCACCGTCGTCTCCTCACGCCACCTTACCTTACTTTTCCGTTGGATACTCGTATATAAAAAGATAAAATACCTGCAAAGAGTGTGCAGCACAAATGTGTTCAACTCACAGTTCTTGTGGATTGGCGGTTGAAATCTTGCGTCTTACTTAGTTGATTTACCATCCCAGCACACTGCAGTTGTCGAGTTTTATAAAAACACATAAATATCTAAAGTAATATAGATCACATGTATTGCATGATGTGTGTAATAGTAAGTGACTAGACAATCAAGTTACATGGAAGCCCCAGGCTTGCATTTCCTCCATTTTCCATTCTTCTTTTTCTCTCCTTTCACTCGAGCTTCTACAAAAAAACGTTGTTGAAAAACTGGAGATACCATTCATGAGAATGAGAGTCGATGAGAGTGTGTGTGAGAGAGAGAGCGAAGCTTTTACTGCTGCTGTATAAGGAGAAGACAGGTCTCACTGTCGAAAAGTGCTTGGGTTTCATGGAAGGAATAAAAATTGGGTGAAAAATAATATATTCTTCAGAAAAAACGAGAGAAGGAGAGGGAGAGGAAAGGAACAGGAGCAGGTTTAGCTTTCTCCCGAAATATTGGTAAAAAATGGTGATGTTACAAGAATATCTTTAGAGGGAAGTAGTCTTATTACCACAGCACAGCATCTAGAGTAAATACCTTGGTTTTACAGAGCTGAGCTCAGAAGAAGAGATCAGAACGGAAAGAGCAAGAGAGGCTGGAAAGGTGGACGTCGGTAGTAAGGAAAACGAATAAGGAGTACATTTTCTCTCCTCTAAATATGCGTCTTGCTATAGGGAAAACAAACTATACATTCTACTTTCCTTCCCTCCTCACACTCACATTTTGTTAATACTACTGCCCTGTGCTTTACATTTGAGTTGAAAGATTCTCCAGCTGTTTTCACAATCCCGTCTGTCTTTTCTCTTGAACCTAAATCCCATTTTTCATCGTATAATACCGCTCACTTCGAACGCGTACACACACACGCCACGTGAAGGAGGAAGCACAATAGGATAAAAATCCGATCTAAAGCTAAACCTGAGCCCGTTTTTCTTTTTCCTGTTTGAGTTATCCATTGCCTTGCTATAGAGAGAGCAGAAAACAACAACGCACAAAAATGGTTCTTTTTCCAGTACTACAATCGTAAAAGCAATGAAAAGTTCAATATATGAAAAATATTACAGCTAGACTGCTTCGTTTAGAAAATGCAATAACTTTAAAAAACATTCATGTAGGGTTTTTGGGGTTTTCTTGTATCAACCAGCACTGCCGATTGACATAAGAAGGCCATGAATGAGCTGGTTTACGTTTTTTTTCTCCACATGAAGCTTAAATGAATCCTACGATTTCTCTGACGATTCGCACCATTTTTGGTGGTGGCGAACAATGGAAATATAACCACAAGCAATTCTTTCCTCGGCTTTTTGTACTTTGGGGGATTTGGTAGAAGTCTTTCCATTTCTCTTGTGTCGTCAGTTGACTTAAATTGATTTTGAAATGTAAGAGAAAGCAGGCACTGACGCCCGTCTCATTACATTGCCTTGTCGTTTCTCTGATAAGGATTTATATTATTGTTTTTACTGTATTTCATCTCATGCAAAAAAAATGTTCTGTCTGTCTAGTGTCAGCGAATATTTCTAATGATTATCTTACCAAAAATACTTACTGAATCGAGTAGTAAACAAAGTAAATATTTACAAACACGTTGAAATTTTTATTTTTAAGGTAAGCACTGCAGAGCACCATGAATGCAATCAATAAAATATATTATTTGTACTTTTATATAAAAATTCCAACCTATACAAATCTCCCTCAACAATGTCAACAGTGCATCCGATTTCATTGAGTTCGCTACACACATGTACATCCTGTCAACGTATTCTTTCCCTATCACATAGCAGCCAATGTCCGGCCTCGTTATTTCTCTAGTCTACAGTTTGTAGCCAGCTGGGAAATGCAGGGGAAAAGTATGGATGGGCTTCTGTATAATGTGGACGTGGTCAGAGTCATAAGAAAAATTCTTTGGAAAAAGTTGTGATGTACTCGACTCTCGCCCCTCTAAAAATATTCCATTATTCCGTAGGCAGGCTGAAAACTGATAGTGTGTCTACAGGACAGGAGACTTTTGAACCCAACAAACTAGAAAAAATTGGATTTCCAAGTGAATAAAAAAGTATGTCAGTGTGTTTACACATTCGATAAAATCATGCATGACTTGCCCATGATGTGTATCGTCAATCGAATTTTCAAATCGAAAAAATAAAATAAAATGCTGCAACCGAACATTGCAGAGTGAAAGTTCACATTTTTTTAATATATAGACTTTTCATAAATATACATGCATACTTGTCAATTGTCAGTCTCAAGTTTTTACATTACAAAACTTCAAATCCAACAAACAAAAGGACAGAACACAATGCTCTTTGCTATTTTTTACGTTAAGCTACAGAAGCATATTTTATACAAGCATTATATAAGAATATGTCAAAAGTGGATTTTTTTGTAAAAGCTCGTCCAGTCTTCTTCGAGGATACTGTTCATTCACTCAGTCACATGCTGTTTTTAAAAACCACTCTTATTCTTCTCCTCCTCTCTCTTTTCTCTTCAGCCATCCATCCGAAAAAAGGAATGAAGCCCTTTTATCGTTGTCGTCACAATGTACACAAGCAAAGTTTACGTACGCTTGTCGCCACATCCGCTTTAAAAGTACTTAACCTAGAGAGCCATTATATGCTACGTGCAGACAATGATATTTATGCAGCACTGCGCCTTTTGTTTGTTCTATCGACATAAATGGCAGCGTTATACATCTCTCGAATAAGTACTACGAAGTATATGGACAAGTGCCATAAAGTGGAAAGGCCAACAAAAACATCCGAAAATGCTTCCTGGTTATACATATTCTATACTTTGCTTTTCAATAATACTCTTTTAAATACTACCTTTCATATACGGAGGTATGGAGGGACACACCACCCTTATCGGGGCCGTTCGTTGTTGTTGAAACCTGTACTTTAGCCATATGTGTCGTGTTGTATGATGTGTAATAATAGAGAAGTGAAGTTGTGGACTAGGCGGAAACCGAAAAACGAAATTACATGTTTTGTTTGGCATACCAGCAGCATTCCAGTTAAGCAATGTATTACATGCATGTATGCACGCCATATATTCATGAATATGCCTTTCTTGTGTGTGTGTACAGACTAGAAAGAGCTGAAGGAAAAAGGAAGAAAAAGTTGCCATTTCTTTTCCCTCCTCGGTCGACTTTCTCTTCCACTCTTTTCACCTTACTTACTCGCTATTACACCTAATACTATAGATTCACTTGTGGTGGCCTACATAAGTTATATCGTATCACATCTTTTATTATTGCAATATCACCACCACACCACCACCATTACTTCTTAAACACGCTGGAGGCATCTGGCATTTTTGTGAAATGGAAACCGGGATTCTTTTAAGAACCGGTTTTTGCAACTCTTCCTCTTCTCAATTCCATTTTCTATTCCTGTCGTCATCATGATCATTTTCTTTCTTCCTATACACACTTTCATCACCACTACCACTACTCGCTCAGTATGCTTGAACACGCTGCAACGGCAAAAAACTACACCGACACTCTGTGCAGCCTCTCTTACTTGTGACGATGACGACTGCTGACTTTACTTTCATGTGAGTGAACGTGAATGCAGCGTGACATATTGGTGTTGTGTTTCCATTCTACTACACACATATAAATACATGCGTTTAGATTACAGTACAAATACGTCTCCCGTTACGATATCATCATTGAAAAGTGTCTGTTTGCTTAGCTGTCTGCTATACGTACCAGCATTATAACCGGTACTTTCACATTTTTACTTTTTTGCATGTAAGTTTATACTACCGCCGCCGCCGACAAGTAAAGTGAGCACTTTTGGATTCCCCGGTGAACTAGGAAAATGCAGCTTTTACTCTTCTCCATTCACAGAAGCATCCATCCATCCTCTTCCAAACATTCTCTCCCATTTAGCTAGTAGCTTATGTACGTTTCCTTTGAGGCAGAAACCAGATTGGATTTCGCTTTGTTCTTTCTTATATCCATTTTTATTCTGTCTACTAACGTTGTACTCTGTGTAATTCTCTAAAAAAAGAAGAAAGTTTTGTATGGAATTCTGTACAAATGGGTTTTACTTGCTAAGCAGAACACATATTGCACCGGATTCATAATATACTTACAATCCTGTGTTTTTCAAATGGAAAGTGTACTAACTACACTTATCCCAAGGCACTAGATCTGCAAAAATATTAAACTAGCCCCAAACGCTGAGAGTAGATTCTATGCGCTTTGGTACGGCAAAACAGTGCTGTCATGATGCGACAACACGCTTCCTTAGAATATTTTTTCTTTCTACACATACGTTGTGGTGGAGTGCATGTCACCACGTATTTGCTGCAACTGGGTATTCATGCTGATGATGTGACTAGGAAGATGATGATAATGATGTTCATGATGATGGTGATGGCGGTGATGAGATACCTGAAAAGATGGGATGGCCTACTACTGTGCAATGCACAAAAACGCAAAAAAAGAGCAAAAAAGTAGTATAATGTGTACAGAATATCGACACGCCGTATCATCCACTTTTACGATCTGTCCTCCTTGTGTCATCCCTTCCCTTCTGTCTGTCGCTCGTTGTTGTACTGTCATTGTGCGATCATCATAATTATGATTTCTATACAATACCATCTATGATCATCAAGAGAGAAAAAAAATCGAAACAGTGAAAATAGCAGGGAGAACGGTACTAGATCAGAGGGAAAAATCTTGAGGCATATTATGTAATACGTCACTACCCATTAGCTGTCGAGACAAGGCATGACAAACATTACTGAGCACTGATATAGTAGAGTAGCACTATTGTGATGATGACAATGATGCACGTATGTCTCTCACATGAACGAATCTATTCATTCAAGTACTAAAAGATATCATCATCAGTGTTGGTACTACCAACAACATCATCATATCATCACCATCATTGTCATCCTGCTGTGCTGTCGTGTCAGCTATTTGCTTTTATGTAGTTCCGTAATGAGTGCTTTCATTTTCATCACACGACTTTTCTATATATGCATCACACAATGCAGTAGTAGTGCAAAGATAAAAAAGATGTGGAAATGTGACACCTCTTTTCCCCTATTCTATATCATAGGCTCTTTATTATTACTACCACTGCTATCATTAAGATATGTACAGAACAGACTGGAAAAGGGTAAAACCGATGGAATCTTACTTTCGTTTCTTTTACCTTTTTCCTTTAATGTTTTGCTGATAAATAATAATAAGCTAAAAAGCAGCAGTGAGTAGAGCAGAGGCGGCACTATAACTTTTGGCATGAGCCTCACTTCCATACACTCCATATAACCAGGACTATTGATTTTCTTACTTTCTCCATCGCTGCATGCATCGTCATCATTGTTGTCACTTTCCTACCTTTCTTTCCCCATTTTTCTTCTTTCTCAGGAGGTAATAACTGTTGATAGAATAATGGTGTCATCATGGCTAATGTATTAGTAATTTAATCATCATCACAGGCATTGATGTTGTGTTAGCTTTCAATCAAGTGACGTCAATTAATTGAGCGAGCAGCCAAGTGAAAAGAAGTCTAGTGGAAGGGGAAAGCAAATAATACTTGGCTTCACTTTGTGCATTTTGTTTTGTCCTTTTCTCTTTGACTTCGTGCATTTCATTTTTGTAATTTCTGCTATGGTGTAACTCTACTTATGCAAATTGGATTGTAGGGCGGCAGAATATTATGGTAGAATACCCATGCAAGGAAAGTAGTGTAATAATAGTGGTAGGTATTTTTATAATTTAAAAATGTATGAAGAGTGTTACAAATAAGCCCAAATTTAATCTGAATTTCACTCGTATTTTTTAATACTCCACTCATAACATATTGTATTTGCTTATTCTAGATAATATTTTCGCAACAATTTCTTTTCATATCAGCAATCAACTCACTTGCGCCATACAACTACTCATTGTTATGCAGCTACCATAAATTATTCCAATTTTATTATTTTGAGAGTTTTTCCAGAAGCTACTTACAAAGAGATATTTTGACTTTCTACCAAACCTGAAAAAGCTATGAGAACGCTTACATACCCTATTTATTATTTTCGCAAGCAGTAGCGCACACAATTTCACGGTACGATGGAGAAAGTAGAAATTTTCTGGCGTTTTCTCTGACTCCTGGTTGTGTTAATGTGGGACTGCCTCGGGCTATGAGATATGCACTCGCATGAAATACCTTCATCATCGTTCTCATCATGAGAATGGTAAAAAATTTAAATAACCATTATTATTCACGAGTGGTTTACCATCAACCTTCTCTCCCGTCTTAATACTACAACATAAACTCTATTATGCATATGAATGATAAATTGTAGAGGAAACAACGAAAGCAGGAGAGAAAGCAAAAGAATGGGAAAAAGCACGTCATGCTATAGGTTTGTGCTCCCTCATTCATATTTTTTCTCATGTCTTTATGTACATCACGCAATGTTCCCATCAATAATAAAATCCATTTCTCATTTTACTCCAGTGATACGCGAGGCAACAAAAAAACTATTTGGCATGGCTTGCTGGTAAAAGTAGTCCTACTTCCTGCAACATGGTGACACTTGAAGCAATTTTACTGAATATCCTATCCTGTTATATGTATTTAAACTCGTCGTTACTGCTGTATAACACGAAAGTCACATTTTTCCTAGACCTGCCTGCTGACAATCATTGTTGGAATGTGGATTACAGCTTTTCTCTGAAATGTCTCTTCATTTTGATGATTGAAAGTTGTAAAAAATGTATACCAACCAAACCAATTGACATTTCAACTATTTCGTTCGCCACACAAATAAAATGGTTCTTTACTTTCGTATATTGATTCTTTCGTTGGCAATTGGAGTTTCAGCATAACTTTAATTTACTTATAGATTATAGATGACCAAAAGGAATAATCGAAAATAATTGCTCAAGAGTGGTATTGTATATACTACAGTGTAGGCATTTTTATTATCATGTCGTGCGTCAGTCCATTTTCATCAATTTTGAAAATTGTGAGGTCTTTTACGATGGGCTGATATGATGTTGCTGACTAGAGAAAATTAATGCTTTTTAGCACGTCAAACCCCCAGTGACATGCTTAGATATTGCGTTCACCTCCAAAGCTACTACTTTCCCACATTTATGTCTCCATCGT
This sequence comes from Willowsia nigromaculata, assembly GCA_034700605.1. Taxonomy (NCBI): domain Eukaryota; kingdom Metazoa; phylum Arthropoda; class Collembola; order Entomobryomorpha; family Entomobryidae; genus Willowsia; species Willowsia nigromaculata. The sequence goes on along the minus strand of JAQIXX010000191.1, from coordinate 16,095 downwards.
ATCCTGGAAATCGTGACAATGTCCCATGTCACTAAAATGTTGCGTTCACTTAGGTATTGGAAGTTTCTTCGCGTCACTAGTCTTCTAATAATTTGTACGAATTCCAGAGTGAACTCCAGAGCTGCCGAAGTGCCAATTAAGCTAGCTAGCCTATTTACCAATTAAGTGCATCACTAACATTCTAACATAATTTGTTTATTAGTCCCACAGTAGGGAATACCTTTAGGATATCGTACTTTGCTTACATTATTAGTGTTTTGAAAAAGGATGGAACAAAAAGACACTTCATCTAAATATTTTCTACATAATTGTGTTTCAAACATTTTCTCTCCAAGTTAGTTTGTTCTGTTTTTCTTTCGTTTGTCGTAGGCGTTTGCAAAATCACCGATGCATGTACCCATCAAAACAATTTTCACAATAGATTGAGGTTGGCAGTCATTGTACAAAAATGTGTTCCCTTTTTCGTGGGAACATTCTAATTAAAGTAGTTCGTTAGAGAAATTCGATTGCAAATGTCGTAACGAACTGAAAGCATAAGCTGTCTACAAAATTTTCACTAATTCCTGGCATGACCGTATATTGAGTACACCTTATTTTCAACATGCTAATTGAGTCCCGTAAATTGTTTGCATGTAAACTGAATACACGACACGATAACCACATGCCGAGGGACTATTGACTTAATTAATTAGCAACATCATCCTTGTGAATGCATATTCATGCTCATAGGAAGCATAGGATAGAAAATTCTGTGAAAGCTTGAAATTATGCATCATTCCAGCCTTTAAACTATTTTAGCTACGTGGAAGGAGAAACAAACGGAAGTAGATGTCTTCCAATTTATATAACATGCGTTGTATACGGATAAATAATTATACCAAAAATTTTCTCCTTTTCAGCAAAAATTTGCATGAGGGCTTCATCACGACTTTACTTTTAATGCCTTCCGTTAGACAGCTCATTGGTTGTTTCTAAATTTTCCTAGTAAAACTGGCAAAACCATATATTATTATAATAAACGTTCCTATACACACACAAGTAGTGTTTGAAAGAGAAAGATCCTTTTTAATACTTCCTTTGTAAATACGCCATAATATAAGAAAAAGGAGAAAAACTCCCATCTTCAGCATAATAAGCCTTCTCTCATAAAAGCTGTCACGAAATGCCACGCAACTTTCAAGAAACGAGGGAGAAAAAGGTGATGTAATCTTTATACAAATAAATATACCTAGAGCCTATATAATGCGTCCAATGCTAGCCACTAAACCGTAACAATATTATTCTTTGCCATTTCATAGAAACGTGACGGTTGATGATGGTTAATATTGGTGTTTGTGCTGAATATTATGCCACAACAACCCGTGGTGTCCCTACTCAATATGTGTGTATGTATTTGTACTTATCACTTATACTCCAGTATCGTATAGAACTTCTTAATCGATTATCGGATTTTTCGTTTGGTAAACAGGGCTTATTCGAGAGAAATCATTAGTTGAATACCACGCGTTTGAAGCAGCGGAAAAGAAGAAAGCGTATAAACCCAGGGTAAATACACATTGCTGCGTAAAAAGTGAAACGGTAAAAAGAGAAAGGAGTTTTTTTACTAAGGCATGGATCTATGTACTTTTTTTTGGCACTTTTGGCCATTAGAGGTTTTTAGCGGCTCGTGGTGATAATGCGGTAAAGCTTTGATGATGGCATGATGGTGAGTGGTGGCGTGGTTTTCTTCTTCGTACACACTATTTTTTTGGTGCGAAGGCCTAGTTTCGTGGTTTGAGCTAGAAAAAATGTATACTCACAATCAGTTAGGCATAGGCATATGACTACTTTAGCTCCAGTCGACTGAGAGGAAAAAGTAATTCTGTGCAATTTTGCTTCTTGTTTGATGCTGTTGCGATGATGTAGAGAAAAATGGATGAGAAAAAGTTAGAAGCTTGGCATATTGCATCTATATTGATTACCATCATTCAACAGAGCGTTCATGGCAAAGCAACAACTATGTGGAAAGGGATTATCGAAATAATTTTTAAAATCATTATATCTGACGCGTATGTTCTTAGATGGAGAAAAGAAGAGCAAGAAAGGAACGTTTGAAGTTTTTCTTTTCTGATCAAAGTGTTTGGTCTTCTTTCTTGTGGAAAGATATTATATGAATGAAGCATTGGACTGTTCAAAATCTTCTGGAACGCGGTTTTCTCGTGGACTATTTGATCTTCTAAATGTACATATAGCTTTGAGGATCAAGGGCAAACACTTTTGCACCCTTTTCTCCGAAATAATCAGTCTGTGGGAAAGTTGAAACGCAGAGGAATAAGTATATAAAAACCTCTTATTATTATTGTTCTCAATAGTTCAAACAGTTATATCCGTCTTAATTTATTCAGAATAAGAAGGGGAGCTTTCTTGCTCGAAACGGATATGCACAAATGATTAATTTAATGTAATGCGCTAGGAATCTTGAAAATATTTGCAAGTGTGGGGCAGCCATAAACACACATCCAGCTCATGAAGGATTGTGAATCACAACAAGAATACTTCATGAAACTTTTGTTTGTAAGCTTCATTTTCTCTGTATATTATTTGTTACGTGATGGAGTTCGCCCTTTTGACTCCTACGCCGTCAGCTCGCAAAATGGAAGTAGAATATCCAATATTAAATCCAAGAGAAACTTCCTATTACATTACGTATTATTTGTTAACTTTTGAATAAAGTAATCTATAACGAATGTCGTTTACGATGTAGTGCATGTAGAGTGAGTGTCACACTACGCATAAAAATCAGACGTCTCAAGACATAAAATTTTAATGGCCATTTCTCTACCTACTCAGCGAAAAAAATATGCAATAAAAATGAACTTCCCATTTACTCATGTGCACGTAGAAGAGCCTCGGTTCGTAAACAAAGTACAAGTACACCTTTGCATCATGATGGCTTCTCAAAGTCAAAACTTTTCGTTTCCACGATGCAGTTTATGGCTGCAATGTGATCTGCATTACTTACAGCAAATCACAAACAATATCGAATGTGTGTAATCTACCGTTGTAAAAAAAAAGAAATCTCCGTTCGGTACACTTAAAGTTTGCAATCACATCATGCTAGTAGCCTTGTTTTGGACAAAATGTCGTAAGTAATTTTGTACCTGGTGTTGCACCACCATATAAACCACCAGGTGTTGGCGAAGATCGTAAAATGCAGGATTGAGATTGTACACACAAACAAAAATGACATTCGTGGTTCATTTCATAAACATATAGCACGTGTGTCTGCATACGTTCCTGTTTCTACATTTAATAATCTACCCCGTTTATATTTCATATTACTTCCGCGACTTGCACATTAGAAACTCCACTACGAAAAGGGAACGGATCCATTTCTAGACTTTCTCTTTGCTAAATATGTTTTCTTTGTTTCCCTAATGCCTTGAATGTTTGTGTGCACTCGTTATTATTATTGAAAGTGTGGTGGTGGTAGCCGGTGTAGCGTTCCTTTGTTTGTTGAGCTTGTGCTTTTAGTGAAAGCTTAACTTAACCTATTTGTCTCGTCCGGGTACAACGTACTCTTTGTTGTATTTAAATATAGTTGTCGTAAAGCGCAACATATTATTTCATATTGTTACTCAGAGAGTGCTGGGCTATATGTGTGTGTGTGTTTGTGAATTTTATGGTGGTGGTAAATAAACTACTGGTTTAGATTAAGGCTGTGGACCTTGGGATGAAATTAAGGGTTTTATGGCTTCGACTCTTATAGGCATTAGCAGTATTTGCACAGCTGTTTCTACTTCCATGATTGTGTATCCGAGTCTAACTTTTTACTATTGTTTCACTACTTGCGTACGTATATTATTCTGCTTTCTCCCACTGCTTAAAGTGTAATGTTGTCTCTAGCCGTCTCTTTCCCTCGTTTAGGTGCAATAATATGTATAAGCCTCCAACAAAATAATGTATCATCAAGAGACTTTGTAGCCACTCTTGCGGAAAATGACTGCGTAATCAGGATGCATTAGTAGATGTATAAAATGTGTGCCAAAAGCACACCATTTTGCAAAGTAGAATTTTCACAGGAGAAAAGGAGTAGGGGAAAGGGAGCGGTAGAGCGATGCGATGAAGCATATGGTCGCAGATATAAGCGGGATTGGAAAAAGAGCAGGAGAGAAATTACTACTAATAACTTTTACTCCTTCTTTTGTGTCAGTGCTACACACACTGGCTCTCATGAAGCAGCGAAAGTGACAAATTGTATAAGGGAAACATCCAATGATTATCTATTTTAGTACTGTTTGAGTAAGATAACTGACATTTTGAATTATTTGAGTGAATGTGCGTGCTAAATTACAAGAATAATTTATATTGATGTTGAACGAATGAGTTTACGTGAGTAGAGCAGCAGGAGAAAATTACGTTTTTTGTCTGGTGTCCAATGGCTGTAATTTGTAAAAACAGTTTCTAAATTACTTTTTCAACGTCAGTCACTGTTCTGAGCGTATTATTGGCTGTGGGGGGAGGTGTTGGAGAGGAGTTTAATATGAATATATAATATTTATTTAACATTTATCCTCATCTAGCTCGGATGAACGACCTGTTTTGAAAACAACTTCTATTGCACGTTTGCTTGATTTTCACTTGCTTCTCCTCGTGTAAGATCTTAGGGTTTCCTTTAATATATCTTTACCAACACTCCCCTTTTTGCACGGTAGGTTAACTTCTTACAAAGAAAGTAACTTTTTAAAATTAGAGAGTGTGCCTCGTTTTGTGTTCGTCTCAAATCTGTGCAAAATGGCAAAAAGGGGCAAAACCTTCCATTGTCTCATTATTTTGTTCAAATAAGTACACAAACTTTGTTCACATTATAATAATAGTACTGTGACATGGGATGAATCCTAGGCGGGTGGGTAGTAGTACGTCTAGTACTGGTAGGGTAGTCAAGCCGGCAGAGAAAGCAACACCAAAAGCAATATATCTGCGAAAACAGTCAGCTAGGTTAGGTCATAGTATACAATTCCACCACACCCATTTATTTCCATAAAGCCAACAACTTTTGCATTTTCGTGGCATTCACCCACTCCATCCTCGAAATATAGGCACTACATACATAATGAATAATATTACCCGTAGCTTTATCTGTCGTACTTTCGGATATAGATGCCTAGTATAGTTTTAGGTCATACTTTCACAATTTTCTCGAGTGAAGCTACAAGCACGAGTTGAACTCAAAGTGGAATGGCTAAACTCCGCCATACATCGCCTGTCGCGCTTGGTGTAGCCCAAAAATAAGAAGCCAGTTTGGTGCAAATGGCTGCATATGTATGTATATGTACCAAACCAAGTTGTTTGTCACCATCTTCGTTTTTATTCCTCCAATGCCTTCTATTTTCAATGCAACGTAAACTGAACCCTGGACCTTTAAAAAATCGTATATATTTCGAACACATGTGGTTAGAAAACAGACATGTGGGTCATGCTGAAGACTTTGGAGCATGAAAATTTTATGGGATGTCACCCACTCACTCCAGGCATGCACATGTTTAACCTATAGGTTTTTATGCATTAGCTTCCCAAGTAGAAATAAGTCATTGGAACGTTCCCATCTGAAATCAACATTTTACATGCAATATATATGCTACGAAACCTTTGCAAAAAAATCTGTTAATATTGATGGAACTGAAGCACAATATGTGCAGTCGTTTCACTCACATGATACATTGTGCACTGAAGCATCAAATATTGCCCAAGTGACTCAAATAGGGACAAGATTTATGTCAAACATATATACTTACTTGTGTGTTATGGGTGTGATAACTTGGAAATTCGTATTTTAACCTCTCCACACGGTCCTCAGTCGCTGTGAAATTCATTCATATATTTTCCTGTGTGTGTACAAAATTCCATCCTCTCTATTCTTTCATTAATTCTTCTTCTGGAGAAAAATATAATCATAAAATATGGTGGGTAGATTCATACAGAATTTTCATAAAGCTCGCCGCTCCTCTGTTTCGGCATGGGATAGAGTAGTTGAAGTGGCAAGGGAAATATTTTCTCTCTGCATGTTTACCATTGTGGCTTTATTGTAAGTGTGGTGGTGAGAGCATCATGTCGTGTGATAGAAACTTTATATATATATACCGTTCGCGGGTTCCTTTCCAGAACGACCACGCTAAAAGAAGAAAGTGAGGAAGACCGAGAATATGGGAACTGGTGATGATAATGACGGTGATGGGTTTTGTATTTCATATTCCCCTTCTCTCTCTCTCTCATCATGACTATGACTCTCTTTCTCACTCGCGTTTCCCTTCATCTCAAGCATTCATCCGCGTTCTTCTTCTACTTCTCAGCATCCATAAGTTTGCAACCAAATTAGAGAGTTTCAGGTTCCCCATTGCTTTTCCCTATGTCCCGAAACCAGGAACAAGTTTTCAAGTGCTAGTTGAGGAGTGGAACATGCAGCTCTTCTAATAGAAATGGAACCGGCTGTATAGTGGCTTGGAATGATGATGGCAATGGAGCCTAGAACCGCTAGAAAATTCGGAGTAATAGAAATAGAATGTTGTATTCTCAAATGTCCCTTCTCACAAACGCCTCGTCGGAAACTTTTAAACTGCACTTTCAGTTTGATTCTTGGAGAGTATGACAAAAGAATGGGAAGTAGTACACCAGTTTTGGTAGTAAAACAAGAAGGTTTCTGACTGTAATTTCTATTACTTTCTCCTTCTTCATACCGCTCTCATTCATATTTAATATCGAAAGAATTAGCATTATGAAACGTCAAATGAATGCATACACCCGTTATTTTCCGTCTGTTTGTGCATGCTTGAAGTTTGCGATCGCTCCAACACCCCAGCGACATTATTTTAGTTCGAGTAAAGCAGGACATGGATTAGATTTCATTGAAAAATTATGTATGGGACGCCATCATCAGAGAAATGGGGAATAAGATGAAGAAAACTATGGGAAGAAAACTCAAGTCACGACTGTTTTTCCATTAGCACTTCTTGATGAATCGATAAAACGTTTTTCTCTTCATTTGTGATGATGATGGTTGCAAAAACTGCTAGTCAAATATGTATGATGAGAGAAACATGTATAAACGAAAAAGAGCTGGATGTGGAGCAAGACGGAGTTCCTTGGAAAGAGAGAGATAATGCCTTCACCATATCCATAATTCATAAAAATATGTGATGTCATATTTAAGGGAAAGTAATTGACATAAATGCTGGAATACACGAACAGCTGCAAACTTTTCTGTAAGGGAATTTCCAAAAATAATCATCCAACTTTGTCTTTTTATTATTAATTTTAGGACAGGCCACGAAATGGTCTGCGCCAGTTTATTAAACGTTGTGCATTTGTAAATACTACGGAAAGAAACTCTCGTAGTAATTACTCAGTAAGTTCTTCGCACTTGTAACGAACACATTTGCTGAGTAAAAATACCGACTACGCTAGCGACAGTGATGGGGAAACATTCAAAAAGCTTTTTATGAGAAAGGGGATACTTAAATAGCGAGTTTGGCTCTTTACGTTCTCCTTGTGCTTGAAGAATAAGTTTTATTAGAATCACCCCAAATAAGCAATAGTTCTGAACTACCAAGCCTGTCCAATAAGATCATCCAGGCAATATGAATATGGCTACTTTGTCAACGAATATCTAGGCATCTTATGCTTTGCTAAAAAATGTAAAAATTGTTCATGATAGGCTTGCTTTCTCTTTAAGAGTGTACAAACCTAATGTTTAACTTTCACCACTGTGTTTATGATCTTATATAAAAACAATTTATTCATGATGGTTAAATAAACATAGGTATTAATATTACTGCTATTTAAATAAACTCTTGTTCAACTCTGGCAAACCTCTGACCTCGATTCTAGTTGAAAAACGAACTTCTCCCAAGCAATATTGCAATAAATGGGGACAACATTTTTTTTTCGTTTTCCGGCCATCCAACTTAAAAAGGGAAAATATCTCAATAAAAGTCATTTATGTACTATGCCATAAATAGGCACCTAATAACAATTACTGTTCCTTAAACATTTCATCGTTCTGCCCCAGTTGGCCAGCTTATTTTGCATGCAGCTTTAATCTTCATGAATTTTTTCGTCTTTGTTCCTATCTTATTATTGCTATATTTCTGCTGTTTACAGTATAGACGGAAGATGCTAGTTTGCATTTGTATGCATGAGTTATTCTGGATAAAAGAGGAGTAAACAAGCTAAACAAGTTACAATAAAATCGCCAAGTTGTCGGTACTACGTGCTGCTATTCCGCTATAGGTCCGTATTCACCGATATGCGAAAAAACTAGCGGCTCAGAACTTATCGTGTATGCATTATTATGAGCATAAAAATAAAAATGAACAACTTTCTCCCCGAAACTTTTACGACCTCAACACTTACGCTCACACATCTTACAAATATAGACTTTGACAATGACTATAAGAAATGTCATATTCCGCTTACTTGGTGCCTTGCTGCAAAAAAAAACATGACAAAAAGAATTTGTGAACATTATTCTGTTGTACTGATACCAAAGTCATCATCGTCATATGTATGTACCAACTTCGATGAAAAAATTAAATGCAATAGCATGAAAATCAACTTTGTTGGCAGTTGCTCGGTTTTTTGTGTACCTATTCCTGAAACTGAAGCTATGAGACTTGAATCAACAGTAATCCCAGGTATTTTATTGGCACAGTGAATGTAAACAGACGAACAAAAGAAAATTGTACAACAAACCTAAAATGGAAAATGTTTACAAGAAACACACATCAAGTATGTGTACCAACTACCAATATTCACTGAAATTATATGCTCACGATCACGATGGAAGATAATGAAATATTATTATATGAGGGGAGGGAGACTTTCGTTTACCTTTTCAATGACATTATATTGGCAGTTGGCTGCGGTATTTTTCCTCCGTCATGCAGTTAAGTAGAATGAGGAGATGAAATTTTGCAGACTTTGCATGGTTGTGTTGTGGTACCAGCGGTGGTTAAGGTGCTGAGTCCATTTTGTTGATATAAATAAAGTAACAGGCAATTTTTCGTCATATTGGTGCTGCTTAGTCATGATTGGCAACGCTAACTGCAGTGTAGCATGTTTGTATCAGTTTTCTCAGCTCTGAACCAGATCGCTATCAAAAATTTCCCTGCATTTCCATAAACATTAGACTTTTCTGAATAGCAATATCAACAAGACGTAAATTGAGTTTTTGATTGTTTCTTACTTCTAAAAGAACATATATTTTGTGAATGAAATAGAAAATTGGAGTAGTAGTATCAAAGAATATCGTTGTTATTTAAATTTTCTTCAAAGAACCGAATATGAAGGAAGTAAGAATCTAAGGTATGGAAAATATAGTAATGAGATCGCAATTTTCTATCATGCTTGTGTGTTGTGTTGTTTGATTGTAGCAAAAAGCGGAAAGAAATTGATGATTGCAAATTGTAGACTCAGGGAATTTTTCGTATGAAACAAACTAAATACATGACAAACACAAACACACCGACTTCTTTTATGTACATTTGAAAAGTCTACTTTCTGTGAGAGTTTTCGTACTTGCCTTTTGAAATCTTACAATATTCTCTTATTTGCTATATATTCCCATTTTATATGGCACCAAGGCCAAACCTTACTCGTTTTCTTTACGTGTAAGATTGTTAAATTTTCTGTGTACTTTTCTTGCTCCGATTTTATTTGTGACAGTATTCGAGATGTAGGTGCACCCAAGGGACCAATTTTCCTGGTGTGTCTCTTTTCGTCCTTCTCTGTTCATTCCATCAATTTTCCAATAAAACTGCGAAAAGCTAACCAAAATCGAGCAAAAAATATATATAGCAATATTTTTTCTTCCAATAAAGGATTGATGGAGAGATGAGCATAGCAAAAGTCCAACCTAAAAAATCGGATCTAATATCCAAACAGCAAATCTCTTTTGTCCTTGTAATCTTGATTTTCATGTTTGTGAAGTATGAAAAAGATTCGTATTTAAAAAAACATTCAAGGATAGTGTTTGTTTTACGATTTATCATGGGAATCATGGTTTGACTTGTCATACATTTTGAAAAGTACTTTGACAATGGCTAAAACAACAATAAGAATGTTTTAGCACAAAAGAGCGATTTTGACTTTTTGAAATCACAATAATAATAGTACATCTTATTGGTAAAAATAATTATCGCCCGGAGTGGTTCACCATAATATCCATCATGTATCTCCATCAACCCCACAAAATACTTTTAATATGTGTAAAAGCAAAAACTGTATGAACGATAGAACGGCTGACATCAAAAGAAAGTATTTTTTGAAAACTCAAATAAAAAACTCCTTAAAAGAAGAACCAGAAGCGAAGCTTAAAATACCTTTTAAAGACAACGTATTTTCTTTGGGTTTTCACAACAAAGAAAAAAGCCATAAACTTAAAGCCTGCTTTCTCCGATCTTATGTACACCGCGCTAACTGAATAGCCAACTTGTTATGGAGAGATAGTTGGATGCGTATATGTATCTATACTTTCATATACTTGCACACTTAATTCCCAAACCATTCGGCATTCTCTACAAAAGTCCATGATATACTGTCACTACCACACAAAAAAATATAAAATGTATATACCTACATATGGATTCAATTTTTTCCAACTGTTATTCTAATTCTAATGCTTAGAAGACAATTCTTTCTTTCCAGACTCTTCCTTTTATGTACATAAAATATTACAAGAGAACTCTATTTTCTTTTTTCACTTTTGATCATTAAGCTTTATTTCAGTAGCAGGAAAAATGAAAAAAAGTATAAAGGAGAAAGAATGAACACGCGATAGACAAAGGCTACCACTACCAAGAATTCTCTCTGGTAGCTAACTTAAAAGTAAAAAGCTTTTTTTCTTCTTACTTTTTGTGTCTTTGTTCTACTTTTTTCTGTCTCTGATGTGTGCTTACTTAAATATTGAGACAAAAACGAAAGAGAAAGCTTTGTTAGGCATGTGATGTCTTTAAAGCAATAATTAGGCAGTATTAGGAACTTAAAGGGAGCTAGTATATAAGTTTTTGGTATAAAATATACATAAATGACCTCTGCTGAGAGGCTAAAAACCTTGGCCTACAGCAGAAAAAAAACTCAATCTAAATTGAAACTTCGTTTTCATCGTCTTTCTATTAAGCTCTGTTCGAAACTACAATAAGATTTTATCTGATTTTACTCAATCAAGCCATTTTCGTTGACGGCTCATACGGAGCTTTTTTCTTTTCAAACTTTTTCGATGTCACTGTAAAGTACATGGAAAAGATATAGAATCCTTCATTGTACCTTGGAGGTTTTAATAGATAATAAGTCATAAATTCTAGAAAGTAGCAGGAAAATCTTTTCAGAGTTGTTAACTAAACGTTATACACTGTACTCTCCGTTTTAAAAATAAACAAAGTTTACTAATGAATCCTTTTTTGTTTGTTTTTTACAGGTAAGCGGACACAGTTTGATTTTTCTTCCATCATCCCACTGTTAATGGCGGAACCTCCTCCCTGCTGCGCGTGTATCTTGTATCAGCCTACTTGTTATCTGCTTTTTGCTTCTTGCAGTTTTTTTGATAATTGGACTAAAACAAAGTTTAGTTTCTTGTATCTTGCTTCCTAGCGCTTTGTAGCCAACAAGCAGCCATACGACGAGGATGACTTACTACATTTTTATAATTGAGCTCGCATACATACCTTATCATCATTATCTCCTCCTGCGTACTCTGAGTGCTAGTAAGTATGAATAAAGTTTTGTCAAATACGCCCACGAGTAAAACGAGACGCTGTGGTGATATTTACATTAATGACGATGATTTCCGTATAGTTTTAAGTTCACCTTTTACATTAATCATCATATATCGTTTAGTGAATACGCAAGAGAAACTTTCTTTTCGTCATCGTCATATAACCTCTCTATAGAATGAAAGCAGTCAAATTTTTATTATAAAAGCTTAAACGTGAACAAAGAAACATTCTTCTTATCTCCCTCCCAAGCTATTATCATCAAACCAAAAGTCTCCCATTTGCAATTGTCCTTTGTTCTTCATTTTTAAAGTCGCACTGAGAACTCACCTTAGGGGCAAATTTCTCGAAAGAAAAAAAACTCTCCTCTGTGTTCTGTGTGTGTCAGTGTTAAATATGACATGAAAAGTGCCAAAAAGAGTGTATTGTGAGGAACCCCGTTAAGTGCAGCAAAAATTTGTTTTTTCTTCTTCATGCATACAACAACGCATTGTTTTAATGGCCTTTGTCCTTCAGCAAAATTATCAGCGGGAGCATCACATTTTTTAACCCTCATTATTCAACTCTTTCCGTATAGAGTTCAACTCTTTCTTAAAGTTCATAGAGAGTCGTCATCTGTTTCTGACAAATGCTTTATCAAAAATTCATCTGGCTATTCCATGATGTTAGTAGGGCAAAACTTTTTCCCTTTAAGGTGTGCAAAAATGGAGACGGATGTATGCACTTTTACCTTTAAAAAATACCTCGGGCAAGTGGTGCTATACTTATGCATATTGCATACATGTTTTACTCCCACTGTGTCAGCGTTGCAGTGTTGGTTCCCATCTGGGCTGTTTTATAGACTGCACAGTCTATAAACCATATCTTGAGTTTTTTGCAGAAAAGTAAGTGTCACTCTTTTAGAAGGGATAAAGTTTGCATGCGGGAACGATAAAAATTACGTGGGAGCGCTGATGCTACTGAAAGAGAGGATATCACGAATAGCCTGAAATCAGCTTGAGTAATTTGAAACTTCATTAGCAAGTCTTGTAAAAACTCTCTTTGGTACTGTTTTGTATTCAATTAAGAACACTGGAGAATTACATACTTCAGTGTATGTAAATCTTGGTTGCAGCCTATGATTAAATGTAATGAAGACAAATGAATAATGCTAGTTTCCGGGAAAAGGATAGAAAATTTCATCTTCCTTTCATAAGTGATGTATTCAATGTAGACTTCACACTGACTTAATGAAGGATTCGAATTAATCATATGAGTTATGATTATTCTACCCTTGTTTTTTCACTACGGTATTATGTCACCCTCCTTTGAATGTTAATTCATGAATCATGGAGAGCAAACACATATTCATACTCTTACTGATGCAGAAATTAAAAATAAATTTATGAAAGATTCCTAACAAATGGCATTCTATTTCAAACGTGGGAACGTCAGTGACAGTCTTCCTAGCCATATGATACTAATGAGTTTTTGATTCACATAAGTATTTCGGATATTTTTTCCAATTAATTTGACTTTCATCATTTTTAATAGGCAACACATTTGCACACTAATTACAATGTAAAAAATTACTTTGCAATTAAATTTTACGGTGACTTTTAAGAATGTTCTGAAATTTTTTAAATAAATATCTGTTATGGAGAAATTATTTAACGTTAAAATCCCAGAATTTTACAAATCACTGGCGAAAGCCACCGTGCATTCAATTTATTCTTGCCAGATATTCTCCATCCAATCCTTTAATAAAAAACTAGGTTGTTAATCGTACGTAGAAATGGTGGAATGAAGAGTTATTGAGCCAGTCAGGGCTAGGGCTAGTGATACTTCCTATCTATTTCTTGCTTGTCATTCATCATTTGACATCGACCAGCGCTTCGTCGTTTTCGGATGGTCAAACTGTACCAATGTACCTATGCGTGGGTAGTGTCAAACTACTAGCTAAAAAAAGCTTTGCAGTATATGAAATCTCTTGTTTTGTAATCTACCGATTTTTCTTTCTTCCACTTTCTTTGCCTTGTGATTGTGTGAGAAAGAGGGGAAAGCTACTTAATCTTGCTGATTCGACAAAGAGGACTTTGTGAAATGAAGAGGAAATAAGTCTCTTCTCTAAAAATCCTTGTCAATTTCTAGTTTCCTTGTCGCAGTGCCACCGCTACCACTGCTAATCCCACTGCAGTCATGTGAATTGACACTGGGCCCGTGGTTGTAATATTATTTCGTGTGTAGAGAAGCACCAGCACACCCTGTGCAAGTGGCAACTTTTATTCTCGATTTTTTTCCTTCATTCCAGGAGGAAAGAGACAACGGTAGGCATTACTAACGCACACTTTTCTATTTAACGACTGTGTAGTGTACTGTATGACCTTGTGTCCTGTGTCTGTGTGTATTTACCGCACCAATCCATTCCCAACTTTCTCCGAAAAACTTCTTTTTTGTCGTCTTTGCAATTTTTGCCGATAAACGATAACGGAAAAACTTTATGACACTTCCTTTTGGCTCACTTTACGATTTGAGCTCATTCAACTTGGTTGATGAGGAGAAAACCCGTAACATTATCGGTTTTGGAATATATTGGATGTACTCTGAGTAGAATCCAAGTCTGGTTTGACCAACCATCTATGCAACACGTAAGGCACATAGCATACACGCTAATTAGGTATCGCTATAAAAAAAGTTTACACGAGTGCCAACTGATTAGTGAGATTGTGCTTCTCAATCAAAAACATTGATGCATGATGTCTTAATTAGTGTCAATTGACCGTTACAAATTTAATGAATTGCTAGTACATACATTCTGCTTCATTGTTCTACCTTCCGGTGAGACAAAAATCTAGAAAGTTTTTGTACTGTCCACTGTCATAGAAGACTACTATCACTCGAAGAGAGTCAATACCCGTGACGCTCATTCAGTGAATTCCGTCTTTCTTTCGACTACATCACATCATGCTGGTCTCCAGCCAATTTCCTTATACAGGGAAAGCGCCATTTACACCGGACATAGACTGGAGACATAATATACATATGCTTTCAACTGATACAGATACAAAGACATGAGGTAATTTGACCCTTGAAACAACATCAAGTAACTTTAACTCTACCTTACATTTTCCCAGCATGCTATCAGAAGAAAAGAAATGAAAATGAAAGTGGTCATTCATTCTCAGTGTACATAAATGTACAGTAATGATGTCTTTCTCTGGTCAGTCGAGCTGATAGCCTACATTAGTACACATTTACTTATATCAACTCGACGTTTCACGTGCTCAAATGACTCTCAAAATTAGAATGTATACTTTCACTTTTTTCTTGAAAATCATGTTTAAAACAAGGCAGTAAACCAGTTTATTAGGATAGGGGTGAATTCAATGAACATCCAGATCCAAGTCAAGTCTAAGATAACAGGGGAATCTAGTTGTGTTACTTTGCAAAGTATATACATACATTCTGTTGTGTTCTAAGAAGGCTTATTAAAAGAGTCGTTTTCACAGTAGAATGCTCTTACTATTTTTACCCCTTTTTATCTCTATCAATGCGGCGTATGTATTTGCTAAAATAAATGAAGAAATGTGTGTCGAGCCAAACGACCGGCAAAAGCATTTCCTTCTGGTGATAGTTGTAACGATGTGACTCGTACGACTTGTAAGGTCGAGAGAAAAAACTTTTTCTTGGACAGGTTCCATTGTTTTTCCATGATCTCTCTTTCTTATCATCTGGGACCGTTGGGTTGTGAGAAGAGAACCAGATGAAACCGTAGTAAAAAAAAAGAAAAGGTGAAGACCGTGAAATTATGAGTGGAACTTTATATTGAATTTTCCACCTATAATGCGACCACGACCAAAAATAGGTATCTCTTTTCCACACATTAAGTTACAGTTCACGTTACAAAACTGGAAGAGCGCTACAACAAAAATCTATATATATATTAATATATTATGTGGGCGAAATGAAGAAATAAGGGAGCATTGGAACAATACCAGGGAAAAATAAATCAGGTAAACTGATAAAAAAAAGTGCCAGCGTGAGTAATTGATCAAAATTTGACGCACCGGCTTCGCCGGGAATTAAAATGATCAAATTTGAACACATTAGACGCCGATATTTGAGAATTTTTGAACATATTTGTCAATATCTGCCAGATGACATATCCCGTATAAAAATTAAAAATATGAAAATGTTCTATTCATCAATAGCTTTCGAATGAATACACAGATGTCCTATGTTCATTCAGCAAAATTTAGTCGTTATAACGGTTTTTAACGGTTGCCGTTAATCGATAATGTCCATTTTCAAACTCATCTTAGCTTAGATGATCAATGTTCCATTGCAAAAATCAGAATCAAAAAATCTACAC